>JAYDZG010000011.1:10458158-10472537 GCA_034509265.1 Microcambeva bendego
ACATAACTCCACATGTGTTCATTCATAGTTTTGATGCCTTCAGTGAGAATCTACAATGTAAATATTCATGAAAATAAGTGAATGAGAAGGTGTGTCCAAACTTTTGGCCTGTACTGTAGATAGCAAAAGGACTTTGAATCAGTGTTGATTCCTCTGTTATCTGCATCCTCATTTTATTTATTCCACATGATTATAATAACACCCTATATAAAGTCCTTATGTTTCTTGCGATCGATCCGATTCTATTGATCAACTCTTTAAAATGAAACAAATCGCGCTTCTGTGAGACATGATAAATATTTGTATTTTATACTTTCAGTTCTTATCGGTACTAATTCACATATTTTGCTTCATTTATAATTAAAGCTGTCAAGACTATAATCCCTCCTACATACTCCGACTGTATTGCCCTTCTACAGATAGAGAGATAGATAGAGAGAAAGAGAGAAGTAAATGAGCATTTATGTGAAATCTCAATCTTTGCTTTTACTTTAAAGCAGAAATGAACACAGTCACATCACTGCACAAAAATGTTTTTTTCTGAAACGTAATGAAATATCTGTTACACAGAGATTTTGCATTGTGATCACTTCTGTCCCATCTGACCTTATATTCTAAACACAGGGCAGATTGTTACCGAGCAAAGAAATCCAGTGAAACCTTCAAAGAGTCTGTTTTTTAATGCAAACTTGCCCTAAATGCTGCACCTTTCTTTGGAAAATAAGTAAAAAAAAATTTTTTGTGTCTAGTTTTTTTCAATGAAATGTAAGCCCAGTTTGAATAAATGTCACATTCATTTAAGTGTTGTTTGAATTAGGTCTACATAGAAGGTGAGGTAGCAAAATGCGCATGATTGTGATATTAATATAATGTTTGCGCCTCCACTGCCTGAAAGAAGAACAAAGATCTGTCTTTATGAACAAATCTTTAAAAGAAACAGAAACAAAAAAGATCTGGCAAGGTAGTACAGATTTTCAGAACACTGTCTCACTTCAAAGAGTTCCCCAGACCATAAGGCTGCCATAGTCAGCTAAAGTCAGAAGTGTGGTCATAATAACTCGACAGTGTGATTACCAAAAGAACAATGGTCTACCGCTGTAGTTCACTCTGGGACCACAAAAGTCAGAATTATACCCCTTTTAATTTGATTGTTATTGAAAGGATCTATTTATCCGATTTATCCGGGCTTGGGACCAGAACTACGGTGCACTGGTACCTATAGTACAACTTGGTATTTCCATTTAACCTGGTGGCAACCATTGGACTGTGACAGGAAACTAAAGAACATGCAAACTCTGCACAAAAAGGACCTGGATTGCCCCAACTGGGGACAGTGCTACCCATTAAGCCACCGCGCCGGCCATACAATACACTGTATAACACATACAGAACTAAAGGAATGTACACACAATATGTATAAAGATCGTCTGCCAAGTTGTATACTTATGTGCAACTTTTTCCACTTTGTGGGCAGTAGATTTCTCTGATCTTGCCTAATTCAGCTTTATTGTGTCTTGATCTGTTTGTTTAAGCATCATTAGATTTCCTTTACAGTATATTAAGGTGTATTTTCAACAATTGTGTTTAGTTAGGTCGACCTTAAGTTGCAAAAAGGCTAGGAACCCCTGAGCTAGTTTCCAAAAACAAGTCTGAAGCGACCACAGAAACATTATACCCACCCAATCATTTACAATGCAACTACACAAATAATAATAACTGGGGTTTATGCTGCCAAGCTAATGAACAAAACTGACAAAACAACAAACTGTCAAAACAGTTCTACAACTAATTAGGCAGAGAGCAAAGGTCTGACTCTTTAGATCTGGCAAACGTCTTGTGGGAACTTCTCTGATCTTAGTTATCTTATCTAAGCTTAACATTTTTAAGAATGTATAAAAAAATGATTTTTTTTGGAGATGGGAAAGAGGCATCAGTGATCGACCAAAGCAACTTTTAAATAAATTATGCATTAGGCAACTGCAGATATAAAATGAATTTACAGCACACTTCAGAAACATTTAGCATGTCTGAGACATAAAGATGAGTGGTGGAGCTGAGGCCTTTGTAGGCATGTCTAACATTTGCAAACAAGCCAGGCTAAACCAGACAGTGTGGTTTTTTTTCTTAGGCATAATATGTATTATTTCCCAACTCTAAGAGCATCTTTATTTTATTGTTTATTTTATTTGTAACAGTAAAGGCAAAACCATATTCATGAGAGCATCTTTCATGAATGCAATCCAGAACATATCAACATCATACAGCTCAGATTAAAGACACTTCAACACTAACCCTAACCCTTTAAGCTTAAGTAACCAAATAATTCATAAATGCAATAATTTTCACAGAGCTATTCCTTATCATTGAGCAATGCAAGGATCTAAAAAAATTAAGGGTCAGGTGAATGTTTGGCTAGGTCAGAGGAATTAGCTTATCACTGCGTGCAGCAGGCTGGAATTTCAGAAAGACCAAAACTTGGAGTCGTTTACTCTCAGCTGGTTGGGAGAAGATGAGGCTGCTGTCATAGCTTTTTTTCCCTCACAAAAACTATTTCGTTACAATTTTTCTCTCTGATTTCTATGCAGACAAATGATGTTTATTATGTAGATTTTAGTTGCCACAGCACAAAAATTACATTTTAAGTACAACAGATAATTACATCAAACACTCTGATTATATATTTACATTTTCGGCATTCATCAGATGCCTTTTCCCAAAGCGACTTACATTACAGTTACAGTACACAGTATGAGCAATTGAGTGCTAAGGGCCCATGGCAACTTGGCAGTGGCGGTGCTTGAACCAGTGACTCTAACTGGTCTGGTTAATTTTGTTTATTTTAATGTCATGTTTTACAAACTGTTATTCATTAGACAAGTATAATCAGTACACAGATTATATTGAACACATTCGTTGACACTTTTGTATAGCCAATTCACCTCACTTACTGTATATGTTTTTAGACTGTGTGGGGAAACCCGAGCACCTGAAGTAAACCCACGCAGACATGGGAGACCCAGACTGCCCCACCTGGGGAATTACTAGTCTGATAATACATAGTGATGTCAAAAATTAAGGGATGACTAGATTATTGTTCCTTTGTTCCCAAGCACCTCCTTACCTTTTAATATTACAAACCTAGCTGTGCATAGTGATAATTAGAACACACTTGAATTGCAGTTTAAATGGTGGGTGTTCTGTATGGATTTTTTTTAGTTGCTTGAATGCACAAATTTCACATTTAAAAAGTCGGCCAAAGGCTAGTGAACATTGTCATTCTTTAGAAACGGATCTGTTTTATCCCTATTAGTGCTGTAATAACCCAGTTGATGATGATGGTTATCCAATTCAGTCGCAGCCGACTCTCGGTCACTTGATGGATCATCGATCCATGAAGTATTTGCCATTGCTTTCTCCACCCCTCCCCATTTTATCCGGGCTTGGGACCGGCGTGCAACTGTTTCCAGGTAAACATACAGGGTAAACATACAGGACGATTCAGTGTCTCCAGTTAACCTGGTAGCATGTCTTTGGACTGTGGGAGGAAACCAGAGTACCCGGAGGAAGCCCACGGGGAGAACATGCAAACTCCGCACAGAAAGGACTGAGATCGCCTCACCCGGGGATCGAACCCAGGCCTTCTTGCTGTGAGGTGACAGTGCTACCCACTAAGCCACCGTGCCGCCATAATAGCCCAGTTACAGTTACCCAATTATTATTATTTTCTTTCGACTGCAATTTCGGCACTACAATGTACTGGTTTGTGCATCCTAGTAGCTAGGTAACTATAAGACTGATTGAGCTCAGGACCTTCACGCTGTGAGGCAACAGTGCTACCCACTTGGCCACTAGCCAACTATATCTCAATATTGTTCTAGAATTGACAATAACTGGTAATGTTTTTTTTTCCCAAATGGGTTCAAAAGTTGATGATGACTCTCTTTCAGGCAACCAAAGTGCCTCCTTAAAAAAGGCTTAGACTGTGAGTTTTTAGAACTCACTTTGGACAGTCAGACTGAATTAGAAATCCTGTACTGTTCCTAATAACAATGGAGCTGGTGAGTCTGTAACAGAAAAAGCTCCGCTGTCGGATCAGGGTGTGATGTGTTGTCCAGAGTAGCAGTGAGTTTGTTGAGTGTCCTTTCAACCAGCACATAAAAACAACCCAGTGAGTAGCCCAGAACAGAACCAGCCTCCTTGTTGCTGTTTCCCCAGCAGACTGCAACAGAGAAGATAGAGCTGGAAACAACAGACCGATAGATCAACATCTTACTGCACACATTATAGTTATGACATAACTGAGCTTCCTCGGAAAGTCTGCTCATCCCCTCATCTTCCTGTACACAGCCTCATTGTTAGCCTTCTAGCCCAGTTTATTGAGGGAGGCTCAGCTTCCCCTAAAACGTCAAAAATTTAATGGTTGTACATGTTGTGTTTCATTGACTACTCATTCATCCCTTAGCATCAATGCATTTGCCCATAGAAACTGAGCATCTATTCACTTCAATGGGATTTTGTCTGGTCTTGACACTGAGCTTTTGCAAGAAGATTGGAGGATCAGTCGGGAGCTTCAGTCCCATCACGGATTTTGTGAGTGAAGTCAAAAGACAAATTGTCCCTATATCTTGGTATTTTCTTGGCCATTTCCTTGAAAAAGAATGCAGAATGTATGCCTAAATTGACAAATTTTATGATATAAGACAACAATGAGCTTCATCTCTTTAAAAGATTAGCAGATACCACTGGTACACACAGTCACCAAATTTCATACAAGAGTGTTGGTAAAAAAAGGCTCCAAGTCTCTAATGTTATGCTTGCTTGATCTTTTTATGGGACTAGTGAAAAAAACAGAGAAAAATAAAGAGTAGTCTATACAAGTTTTGATGACAAGGGATTGAGCTCAATGTCTCGGTCCACTCTGTCTTTTATGATCAGTTAACATCTGTATAGGACTAGGGCTTAGAAATATGAGACAAGAAAATAACTCTATCAGCTCCTGACATCTTCAGGCATTATTCTTATTGCCACTGATGAAAAGAGAGCTCTAAAATTCTCTGTATATTATGTTCTACTTTTTGAGACTTTTCTTTTTTATACTGTAACATCCCTGTCATTTATGACAAGAGAAATATTAAATGCATTTTTGGATTTGGTTTGAACAATGATTAACACTGATATATTGTTAAATATACAAGACCAGCACACTTATAGATCTTAAGGAATTCACTTGAAGTTGTTGCCTTTTCCGTGCGTATAGAGGGAACCACCCTGGATGAGTGAGCTGCTCCAGAGGCAGTGTGATGGCCATGAGACCAACACTGGGTGCAGGCTGATGTAGTTGATGGGGTTTTACTTGTGCACTGTTGCCCAAGCTTATTCTGGGTTTCCTTTCTTCATTCTTTTCCAAGAACTGGGTTTTCTCAGGCGCTGTAAGTAGCTTGCTGTATCGTGTTTCTATTTCAAACAGTTTCTATTTCTGCTCTATCCATTTTCTGTCCACTGTCTGCATTGTGTGCAGTAGATATTATTCTACCTTTCATTTGGTACTTTGTTTCTATTAGGAGCATTATATGTAAAATGATCTTTGCAACTGACTAACTTGTATAACTCCCTAATAATAAATACTCAAAAATAAACACTAGGGCACAAAAAATAAATGAACAAATAAAAAATAAGATGTACACACAAGACAATGAGCTTGAAGCATTACAAAAACATGATTGGGCCATGCTATATATATATATATATATATACATATACATAAAATTATATATATAACACAAAGGTTTGAACAGTATGTCATAACTATCAAAACACTTTCTCCTGTGAATCCTGGTGTATTGGACTGTGGGTTTTTAACGTGACCCTGCAGCCAAGAAAATGCTACCTTTGAGTCAATTGAATTTATGTTCCTCTTAAAATGTACCAATACAGGTTCACATGCAAAACAAATAAAGTTGCCAAAGAAACAAACACTAGTTTGTTCCAGGACATGCTGAGATCAAAGCTACAGGGAAATAATTTGCAGAAGCTTTGCAACGCATTTGTCATGTGATGTATTTATGTCTTATAAAAAAAATAGAAATAAAATTTACAAATTTAAAATTGAAAATAAAATTATCATTGCTAAATTAATTTATGTTAGACAGTTCCCACAGATAATTCATTGGGTCTTATTCCCCTGGCAAAAATTAGTAACATATCCCAGCTGTTTACTGTACATCTGCAGATCTGGTATTTGTGTCCTCACAAGCATTACATTGTGTAGGCTCTTCCTGTTCTATATGGCTACCCTTTAAAGCTATTTAACTTTACTTGACTTTAACACAAATCCACAGAAACACGTTATTATGAAATATTACAAACAGTCTGGGTTAATGCTGCTGACAGGTTTAGTGGTTGCAGCTGTTGCTGTAAAATGTTTAGTGCTTGTTATAATTGGTACAAACGGCTCATCAGATCAGCTTTGGCTGGGCCACAATCGAATGATCTGGAAGTGTCATTACAGCAATTTATGGATCTCATCTATGATCATTATTATTTTCAGAGTTTGTGCATTAGTTTAAGACCAAGAAAAAGCAAAAATCCAAGTTTTTGTGCCAGTTGTCTGTAATTTTAGGGGCTAAAATATCTTAATCTTTATTATTAACATGAAAATTAAAAAAGCAATTTTCCTGTGCAACTAAATTCCCATTGCTAGCCATACAGTGCTGCTATTTGCCAAAAAGGCCTGCGGGTTTCTGACAAGTGATACTGAGCAGTGGTGGAGTTCAACAGAGAGCCGCAAAACATATGGATGGACCTAAGTCATCTCTCTCTTTCTGGGGGATCCCTGATTGCAGTCGAGGTGGGTGTATGGCTGTTCACACCTCCTCTGACATGTACACAGATCTTAACAGAACCCTTTTTACCCACACATTCTGCCAATCAGGGTCCTTACACAACATCTGAAGACCCCACATAGTCTGTCTCGTCCTTCCAGACATTTTCGAACCTTGGAGTTCAGAAACGCAGCGCTGTTGTGAATTGGCATGTCCAACTGGGCCATCTGGGCACCAGTGTCACTTCTACAGCAGCTATTGCACGGCCATACCTCATTTGGCTTCTCATTTGCAGTCACAGCTAATTGTGTATGTGCTTACAAAACAAACATATCTACCTAAAATATTCTTGTTTGTTTTTTAGGATTTTAACATCATGTTTTACACTTTTGGTTACACTTTTGGTTATGATAGATACATATTAGCTTCATCAGTTAACAAGTTTATAATAAATACCGTCATGGACTATCTCCAATTCCTCTCACTTGCATGTTTTTGGACTGGAGCACTGAGTAAACCTACACAGACACAAGGAGAACATGCAAATTCCTCTCAGAAAGGACCCAGCCCACCTCATTTTGGGATCAAACCCAGGAGGACTTACTTCTGGTGTATGTTTAGGTTACATAAAGGGATTTCAATTCTTCCACCTCTAAAACACCAGCAAAGGGAGGCCGATGGCTCTAAATTCTCTGTGAGAAAGTAACTGAAGGTAATGAACAGGGTCGGGACATTGTCAAGGGTGTGTCCAACTCTACAGCCAGTGTTGCCGAGAGTTTAAAAGGGGGAAGGAGAAAAAGAAGAGTACAGGGTACAAACATTAGTTCAACAGCAATTCCTCTAGTTAAGGAGGTATTTCCTTTAGTAACTGCTTTTTCACTCTCCCTCCCCTTTCTCACTGTTTATTAAACATAGATAACAGCAGGAATGGGAAAAACATCAATATACAGCCAGTACTGAGAGCCCAAACCACCATGTGATGTTAAATCAGTGTCCTATTTGTTACTTCTAATCTATTAAGATGGCCTACTTCTCCTTAGGGCATAAAAGGGGACATGGGTCCGGTGGGACATCCTGTGTCCCCAACTCATTGAGTTATCTCCAAAGTGGAAGTAGTAGCAGTCACGACAGGCTCGTGTCCCAGCACTGGTTTGCAGACGCACACTAAGAGTGGCTTGGGACGTTAATGACCATGACAAGGCAGGGGAGGAAATAGGGGATATAGCAGCCGTGTCTCTAAACCATCAAAGGAAGCAGATGCTCGGCTTGCTGATGCCACGATTCTAAAGACTTCCTTCTACGCCAAGAGGATATTATGACCGAAAAATTTCTTTTGCTATTGTATCACCCTCTTACCCTCATCAACTTGTGTCTCTCCAGGATCAGGGTGTTTCTGAAGTAAAAAGCACAAGTCCAGGAGGGGACACCTGTTTTTAAAAAGATCCATCAAACTTAATGCTTGATCATAAGCATAACAAAAATCAAAGTGAGGAGGGAAAACAGAGTGCAAAAAACGCTTTCCAGTTCCATAAAAGGATCAAATAATTAAAAAGGTTTACAATTCTAATGTTCAATTAGGGTTATCTTACTAATTCTTCTTGAGGAAATTACATTCTCGTTTCATTTAGCAGACGCTGTTACCTAAAGCGATTTACAATTGAGCTTATTCACTAATCAGGCATATTATTATGACCACCTTCCTAAAATTGTGTGTTCTGATACCTGTCTATCAGAACTAGCATTAACTTCTGCAGCAATCTGAGCTACAGTACCTCATCTGTTGGAACGCACCATACAGGCCAGCTTTCACTCCCCACTTTTCCATCCATGTTATACCTCATCAGTGTACATCCAATCACTTGATGGTTGAGGGCCAGACAATTACAATCTGGCATTAAAGGGGACTGAACAGGCAACGTTTTGATGACAACTCCAGTAGCTTAACCACAACTACAGCCATGTCTGCATGGTCAAGGTGCAACAAGAGCTACAAAAATAACAACTGGTCAAGGTTTGCCTCTTGGCAAAAAGGTTAAAAATGTATTGCATTGAAAACCATCATGCTTCAGTTCAGGAATATGTTGGCCAATGTTTGACAAATAAGTTTGTAGATACTACACATAGCACAAGCTGTATATCAACATTTATCAGCCAGCTTAACCAGTTTCAAGATGTTTTGAGATGGACTAATTTAAAGTGGAAACCTGGTCAGATCATCTCGAAAACTGCAGGTTGCTGGTTTTAAATTCCATAGTTAAAACATTTGGTGTCCTCTAATCTCAAAAAATACGGAACATGGTGTAAGGAAAGGTTGTAAAGCAAATGTTAATCACACCACTATCCTAACTTTTTAGGAACAAGTAACAAACATTCAATTTAAAAAGTGCTAATAAATCTAAACTGAATTAAATACATGCATGAACTTCCCAAAGCTATAATTGCCGCACTACCCTGTCGGTCCAGATGTCCTAACAAACAGCAATTTTGTTTCTCTAATTACGGGCACTCTTATTTTTCATATTTACCTTAGATCTTACACAAACACATCCAAATGCCAAATTGTTCTTATCCATCTTTTGTTGGCCAAAACATTCAAGCCTGTTTATCTTGATGAAATGGTAAACTTTTGATTAGTATGCAGTTTCTTGGTCAACTTTGGAGTTAAAGTGGTGATTTATGGTTCTGCCTGGCTCTGATTGCTTAGCTATTGTGTTAAAATGAGCCTTTTCTATTTGCTGCAATATCTTTAAAAATAGCAATCTCTTATTTATAATAACCATCTTAATCCAAAGTTTTCAAAGATTTCGCCTAATGACTGTACTGCAGCTAAACTACTATGTGTTAAATAGATGTAGAGTAATGCTGGACAATATGGAATAATGGATGTATAATCAGAACTGGAGCAACATTAGTCTTTAATTCAGTAGGAGTTGCATAGTGGATATTGTACTACAGGAAGTTTGGATCATAGTAATCATTTGACCACAAAGTCCCTCACCTAGACAGATACATCTTAAATGCATTACATGATATGATGCAAACATCAAGGTGATACATCCAGGAAAGATGCATTTTGTAGCATTTGGCTTTAAAGTCACAACCTTTGCAATGTGTACACAAATAATTTACAACTGTTTCGTGTTCCAACATTGAAAAGTGGCCAGGACAAAGCCCTGACCTCAACCTCACTGAAAACCTTTGGAATTAGTTGGAACAGTAATTGAGAACCTCTAAAATAATTACGTATTTAATTGTTTTATTTGTTTAATTTATTTATTTTAAATTTCAGTGTATCATGTATCTCGAAGTCAAATCACTTTCATGATTGTGGTAGGAATCCAGAACACAGGGAGAACATGCAAACTCCACAAAGAAATGACCAAAAAACCCCACCGGTCTTGCTGTGAGGCAACAGTGCTACCCACTTTGCCACTGTGCTACCCTATTTATTACATAAAATTCCCTAAACACTAGACACAAGAGACTAGTAAATTGCAGATCACTGCACTTATTAAATTTATTGTTTTTAATTATTGTTTTAACCCTTTATTTTCCCACTTTTCTCAAAATCTGGTCATATTAGACTTGACCAGACGCATTACATACAGCCCATATACAGCATTTCTTGGTGTAAATAATGTTAGGTGCACCTGATCTGGAACTGTAAATCTCAAGGTACTGCTTCCTCATTCTAACTGACTATGACACACGTTGACCAGATGCTTTTCTAATTTACTAAAAAAAAAAGTGTGGTCTCAAGAGTGACCAAGTCTGGAAAATAACCAGATGTGACTGCTGGAAAAGGATTTAAGTTTAATTTGTAAGTTCTTGCTTTTTAATATTGCACCATTATGTAGTGAAAGGATTCTGTCAAGCTACTGCTATAGTCAGTAAAGAACAGTTTTGGTGGGACACATAAGTTTTCAATTTCTCAAACTGTTACAACATATAACTTTTATACTAGACATACTTTTTTTGTAAAGTACAAAGAGGTTATATTCCCTTGTTTAAAACAGTTATTACAATAGCTTAAAATCAATTATTGCCCATTTTACCAGGATGAGTTAAGAATTGTACTCTTGAAGTTTAGAGGGATACATTTTTGAAGGTATTAATTCTTGCTTAAAATGTCTAAACTTTTCAGTTCAATTCGACTGGCAGAAGATTTCCTAAACCTATTCATATAGACCACTTTTTACATGGGCACCATGCTGGCATTGTTGGTAGCACTGTCACCTCATAGCATGTATTTGATCTTCAGGTAGGATGATCTTTCTGTGTGGAGTTTGCATGTACTCCTCGTCTCTGTGTGGGTTTACTGCAGGAGCTCCGCTTTCTTCCCACCCTCCAAAAATATGCAACCAGGTTTGAGACACTGAATTGTCCTCTAGGTACAGAGCCACTGGGATGCATAAATTAGTGCATTGTAGTATCGGTCCCAAGCCTGGATAACTTGGAAGGGTTGAATTAGGAAAGACTTCCGGGTTAAAAACTGTGGCGGCCCCTAAGGGGAGCAGCTGAGAGCAGAAAAAAAGAAAAAAAAATTTTACCTTCCCATCAGCTATGGTTTTCCTTGCATCATTATGCTAGCTCCACCACAGTTTCCCTGGCAAAACTGTATGCCACATACAAAGTTTACTTGATGCATAAACAAGAATCCCTCCCCGATAGTCTTTAACACAGTCAGAGTGACAGTCGATGTGAGAGCAGTTGATTTTGTAAGTGCGCCTCTGCTCTGTTGACTATATTTGGAGGGGTTCCATGCTTTAGGCAATTTTCACGTATATGTTTTTTATTTCTTTTCTGTGATTAGTGATGCAACGTTTTATCAATTAACAAAGAAAATATCTCACACACTTTCTTAACCACTGATCCAATCAGGGTTACAGGGGTGTGAGGGATGTGTGTGCTGGAACCTGTCCAAGCTTTTCAATAGGCACAAGGCACACAGAAACACCCTTAATGGGCAATAGTCAATCGCAGAGTATGCACACACACACACACACACACACACAAACACACACAATTCCCCTTTAGGGCAAGTCAATGTTTCCAATTAGCTTGCATGTTTTTAGGCTGTCGGAGGAAACTCACATGGACAAGGGGAGAACATGCAAATGCCACAAAGAAAGGACCTGGACCACCCACCTGGGGATCAAACCCAGGACCTTCTTTCTATTAGGTGACAGTGCTACCTACTGAGCCATCATCAGGAAACCACTTTGACTATATTCACAACGTACAATGAAATATATCAGTATTTAAAAAGGGCTAAATACTCAGTAATAGTCAATGTAAATTGCTACATTGGCAAAAAAAATTATCAGACCAAATATTTTTAACCTTATTAACTTCTTTAAGAAATCTTACAAGTAACTAGTTTCTGTAATTTTTACTTATGCGAACTGTTAAGTGTTGTCTCTTTTCACAAAGCCATTCCTATATAACATACATTTACCATATTGTGCGAAATCAGTTTTCACAAAACCATGTGGATATGTACAGTAACTTCTAATAACTTATTTCGCTTAAACTTAAAAAGTGACAACCCTGGAATTGACGATTTTTTTTACCTTCATTGGCCATGCTTATTTTTTGTGAAAGCAGCTATATCCGTCCCAAATAAGGCAGCATCCGATGCTCACTTGTTCTATGCTGAACAAATGTTTAAATTTCAAGGTGACTTAGTAGGCAGGACTATAAGGCATCTGGGATTTCGCACTGCCTCTTTCTCAGGAGTGCACAAAGAATGATGTTAAATGCTGCCGAGGTAGACAGCTCAATAGGATTTCGAAAACACCCATGGAAGTAATACAGGGTGGCGTTTTAGGAGGGTGCCAGAATACACCAGATAGGTGAAGATGTTATGTTTGTCAGAGGATAGAAGAGGTTCATTTGTCACCTCTATGTTCTGTGCAAATGAGACCCCAGAAGGTCACAGTTCATCACAAAAACAACATACCATGCATTGGTCAACCCTAAGCACGGGAACTTTTCTTTTAACCTAAAGGCAATCTGAACTTCTTTCTTTCTGTGGGAATATGCCGAACCAGAGTGATGTAATAGAACTGGGTTTTTTCCCTTTTTTCTCCCTTCTTTATGAGAACCTAGGGGAGCTTTTGGACTGGATCCATAAAGTTCATGTCTCTACCTTCAAGTCAAGCCTGGCTGTCTCCCACACAATGAGGGGTGCTTAAGTCATGTAATCAGGGTCTGGGGACTGCCAGACTTCCCATGGTGCTTGTGTTCTTACACTCAGCCCCAGGGAATAGAGAGAAGGAGAACGGACTCGTAGACCAACATAGACAAAGATGGTGTAACATGACAAGGGAGGGCTGGAAGAAAATACGTGGGTACATGTTGACAAGAGTGGTTAAGGGACATCAACAAGGAGGAAAGAACATGTTCTGACGTCAAACCATGATGACAATTGACAAAATGAGGCAGAGATAGAGTATAGTTAAGAAAGGGAGACATCTGCTTCTCATCTGTTATGGGAAAATTCCCAGATTATAAGCGCTTTGCTGGGATTCCTAACATGGGCAATCATCCAGACAATGTTTTAAATGTAATCATTGTCCTGTATCATTTATGTCTTAATATTTACCTTATCTCAGAAGCTGTTCATGTCCTGAGATGGTCTGTATATTATTACCACGCACCTAGTGTTTGCAGTGCATGCTCAGCACACATCGTGACCTCTATCTGGATAAAGCAGCTTCTAAATTAATAAAGTTGTAGCTTTGTATGGAATAATAACTGGAATAAGAATGATGATGGGGTAGTTTAAAGTGCATAATAGGAAACAGGTTTACAAGACATATGCTCTCGAGTATCTGTTTATAGCTACATAGATGGAGATTTTTAGACCAATATACCTCAGTAATTTTAGTGGAAAGATCTGTCTCATGCCTGAGACTTGAGGTGTGTGAGTTTTACTAGTGTCACTACAATTACATAACTGTATTTATGTCCAGCTCTGCAAGTCGTGTGTCTTAGTGGAGTACCTAGTAACTCACAGGCCTAAAAATAATTATTTATAAACATATAGGGATTTTAACGTCATGTTTTTCAAAAAAACATTTATGACAGGATTCATAATTCCTAATTACAGATTCATGAGTTCAAACTTTTGGACAATTTCGTATCTCCAGTTCACCTTACTTGCCATTTTACTTGATAATTGAACCCAGGACCCCCTTGCTGTTTGGCAATAGAGCTACATACACAGCAAGCCACCCCCACAGGCACAAAAAATCTACTCAAGTAACCAAAGTGTATGACTTTTTTAAAAACAAGAAATAACTAATGGCCATAAAAATGTAAAAATCGTATGCACACATTTAGGTCATGTTAAGCTTAAGATTTTAATGCTTTAGCATTTTGCAGTTTTAACATTTAAAAAATATATACACACATCTAATCCAAATTGGCGGCACGGTGGCTTAGTGGGTAGCACTGTCACCTCACAGCAAGAAGGTCTGGGTTCGATCCCCGGGTGGGGCGATCTCGGTCCTTTCTGTGTGGAGTTTGCATGTTCTCCCCGTGTCCACGTGGG
>JAYDZG010000011.1:10510644-10524170 GCA_034509265.1 Microcambeva bendego
TAAACCAGGTACTGGTAGCTTTGGCACTGTGTGCAGGTGCCAAGTCCTGTTTGAAAATGAAATCTGCATCTCCAAAAAGTTGTTCAGCAACAGGAAGCATGAAGTGCTATAAAACTTCGTGGTAGACGTTGACCTTGGACCTCAGAAAAACACAAAGGACCAACACTAGCATTGCACCCCAAACCTTCACTTACTGTGGAAACTGTACACTGGACCTCAAGCAATATGGGTTTTGTGCATCCTCTCTCTTCCTCCAGACTTTGGGAGCTTGATTTTCTAAGGAAATGCAAAATTGACTCATCAGATATAACTTTGGACCACTCAGCAGCAGTCCAGTCCTTTTTGTCTTTAGCCCAGGGGAGACATTTCTGACGCTGACTCTTGTTCAAGAGTGGCTTGACACAAGGAATGCGACAGCTGAAACCCATGTCATACGTACAACTGTGCATGGTGTTTCTTGAAGCACTGACTCCAGCTGTAGTCCACTCTTTGTGAATCTCCCCCACATTTTTGAATGGGTTTTGTTTCACAGTCCCCTCCAGGGTGCTGTTCTCCCTATTGCTTGTACACTTTTTTCTACCACATCTTTTTCTTCCCTTCGTCTCTATATGTGCTTGGACACAGAGCTATGTGAACAGCCAGCCTCTTTAGCAATAACATTTTGTGTCTTGCCCTCCTTGTGCAAGGTGTCACTGGTCATCTTTTGGACAACTGTCAAGTCAATTGTCTTCCCCATGATTTTGTAGCCTACAGAACTTGCCTGAGAGACCATTTAAAGGCCTTTGCAGGTGTTCTGAGTTAATTATCTGATTAGAGTGTGGCACCTGGTGTCTTCAATATTGCACCTTTTCACAATATTCTTATTTTCTGAGATACTGAATTTTCATTAGTAATAATCGTTAATGCCATCAACAACAATATTTTGTATGCACAAACAAAAGTTTGTATGCACCACTTTTTTTATATCACAACATGAAAATATTCCCATGAAAGGATTTAAGAGCCGTTGTAGTTTTTGAACACTTGAAATATATATATATATATATATATTTTTATTTTATCCAGCTAATAGATTTTGCTAGTAACCAAGTATACTCAACCATAAACTTAAAGCAATTGATTCAACATGAGCAAATATATTACAGTGACCAAACAGGCTGATTGACCAGGATCACAAATCTGGGTCACAGTGACCTCTCTGGGTTCTTTAAGTTCAAAGGTTTTTTTCCTCAAATTCTCATTCAGTCTTTATAACATCAAGATGGTCCAGAGCACTAATGCAAAAGCACTCTGTATTCACAGAACCGCTAATGTATCCAGTGGCTTAACCATTCCTGCTTACACACACATTGGTACGTGAGGTCCAGCACATCACAGCGATAATCTGCCAAATTTCATGCTGTATTTCTCCCACTGGCTCGTAGTGCCTGGAAGTGTTGTGTGCCAGCCTGCATTATATTAGGCTTTCCCAAAACTACCCCCACCTCCCTACCTCAAACATTCATACCATGAAAGGCATCCAAGACATCTGCCAAAAAGAACCATTGTGGTGAGGTGCTGTCTTTTTTAATTGGCTGCCCGAAATAGATAACCTCCAAAATCTGAAGTGGGTTTGGACTGAATGCTTTGGCACATGCTTACGTGCTCAAGAATCCTTTCTAATGTGGCCATTTGTAAATATCTAGTTTAGTAGGTTTGCTTTTAAATATTTTGACGTTTGTATTGTATTCAAAAGCATGCACTCCTGTATTGAGACTGTACTGTTCTCATTATTTTCTCGCTCGCTCTCTGAGACATGTCAGACCTTCCCTGACATATGCACTCGGGTGACCTAGAGGTAGCTTAAGCAGGTCACTGGCCCACTAATTGTTGAGCTCTAAGCCCCTCTTATCCTGACCTGTGACAGAGGAATTTTCCACAATGATTATTCATGATATGATATCAGTCTGTGGATTTGCCTCTCTGGTTAGATTTAGAATCACCTTTTAGAAACTCAGGACAATCGAAACATGTTAGATAGAATGGGAATGTTTCAGGCTTTTATTATTACAGCTGAATCATCTTTATTTATGTATATGAATTATGTGCAATTTTGAATACCCAATTGGAAAGCTGAACAGATTCCCTAAGTAATTATATAGACAACTCTAAGCTATGGTATTAGACAACGTGAATTAATATCACTGCTAGAATTAATAAAATGTTTTTTGTTTTTCCATGTCAGCCTCAAACAGTAAAGAGCCGGAACAGCAGGATCTCATCTCTTTATTCCTCAGTTTGTCACAAAGAAACTCCTTCCATATTGTAATATAATTGTGTGTTCATTTCATATTTATTGGCATTCCACTCATTTTCCCTTTTATATGTGCAATCATGACTC
Source organism: Microcambeva bendego (assembly GCA_034509265.1). Taxonomy (NCBI): domain Eukaryota; kingdom Metazoa; phylum Chordata; class Actinopteri; order Siluriformes; family Trichomycteridae; genus Microcambeva; species Microcambeva bendego. The sequence goes on from JAYDZG010000011.1 coordinate 10,513,025, forward strand.
AATATTTTTTATAATAGCAAACATATGATCCTGGTGCAAACAGAAAAACATTCTAGACTCATGAATAGTATAAAAGACTATTCTGGACTAAATGTTTTTAAGTGGCAAATGCAGCCAGTTCCATCATTATAAAATTATTTATTTATTCACAACAACTTATGTAATAGTGCACTTTTTGAGATACTCATGAATGGAATGCTATTGTTAAAGAACTAGGCTTTCACAACAAGAACATCTAAGTGATTAATGGTAATATTTGAATTACAGATAATAATGTATTGTACAGTCCTTGCCATTTGCAACTGAAATCTTCTGTTCATGAGGAAAGTCCAAACAACAATTTTAGTACCAACGAAAAGGACTAAAACTCAATGCCATACACCACAGAATACACAATTGTGCCATGTTTTCACATGTATAATGTTCATGGCCAGAATTGGTGTTTAATTTGAACACAATATTTCTGTCTTCTGGCCAATTCAGGCAGATGGTGAATCGATAAATAAGAAGCACACTTTTTTTTACTAGTGTTCTTTATTCAAAAAATATTTTAGGTAGTTGGCACTGCATTAAACTTTGTGGTTTGCTGATTAGTTGGATGAAATGCCAAGTTTTTAAATAAATGTATGTGTAAATTTAAGTTTAAGTTTATGCATTACAGCTTGAACTCAAAAACAAGGAGTAATATGTACAATGATTATGCAATATCTTAGGAAATGTATCATACATCAATATATAACAATCAATTTCATAATCGGTTGCTGTTTTTAATATTTTGCAGTTTTCTGACTCAAGCCCTACAAACAGGACTTCTAAAGGTAAGGATATATTACATATTTAGCATTTGGTCATTTGCATTTTGGTTTATTGTACAAAGCTAAAATATCCAAGTAATAAATAATGATTGTGTGTCCTAAAGGTCTGGGTTTGATTCTTACCTTGCCATGGGTTTCATCCACTTCCCAAACTCATGGCACTAAATAAACCAGCTGCTGTTATGGTCCCGAGTATTAGTGCGTGATGGTGTAGATTGGTGCCCTTCTTTGGGTGTATTCCCACCTTGTAGTCAGTGTTTCCTGGCATTCTCGTGTTCCTGAAAATAACATAATGTTATTAGACATGAACATTCTTAAAATAAGAAACACATGTATTGGTAAAAAGTACAGTACTTCACATACAAATCTTGAATATAGTCTTGAATGTAGCCTAGTGGTTAAGGTACTGGATTAGTAATCTAAAGGATGCCGGTTCAAATCTCACTACTCCTAGATCTCTGCTGCAATTTCTCAGACTGTGTACTGTAGGTTGTTTTAAATGAAGGTGTCTGCTAAAGGCATAAAATGTAAATCTCCCCAGAGTACATTTCTGATAGTGTCATTCTAGAAGACTAAACAAACAAGCTACCAAAGCCCTCGAGATGTCCATTTTCATTACCGGATTAAGGGTTTAGCGAGTGGCAGTTTAATTAACAGCTTTAAAATTTCAACTTCGATCTCTCCCACTCGCTCACACGTGAGTCATAATGAGCAGATCCAAAAAGTTTAGCTGGACAGTTTCTGACTCTTTTTGAGGTTAAAAAATAGTCGTAGTGGCTTCTTGGTGGCAAATTGTGCCTTTTAACATCTAGATTTTGGGATGAAAAGGCTTCTAAGAAATAAATACCCAGGAGCTAGCCAATTGTGGGTTTCTGAGAGCTGACCTTGACATGAAGATTCAGTTCTCCTCCACCCACATTAAATCTGGAAAGCTAATAAAAAAACTCTTTATTGGATAAGCTTAATCATGACGGTATAACACTAAGTAAGGAAAAAGCTGTGTTAATGTGCCCATTTAGTGTACATTAGATACGAATGAGTGTGATCGTTTCACCTGCTTTAAGTGCAGTGGGAAGTGACCGAAGGTGAACAGGAGAGACAACTGCAAAAAGGACATAGTTGTGCAGGTCCTGGCAACAAACAATTATTGTTTTATTCTTTCTTACCATTTTTGTATAGTTGAGTGTGTTTTTTTGTTTGAAATTCTCTGAGCCATTTTCAGACCTCACATCGATGCAGCTAACCCCATATTCCTCCTGGTGCAGGAAAATGCTGGCCTCATGTTACAGGAGTATGTAGGCAGTAAAACAGATGATGGATGGCACTGATGCCATTGATTGCCCTAACATTACCCAGATCTGAAGCTTTCATTTATCAAAATATGGGTTTTTTGAGCAGAACAAGATATTTCCTCTGGATTTTCCTGGCATAAACAATCCTTCCTTTTCTGTATTTCAATGAATTGTAAAAGCGTGCTCAGTGCATAAATTAAAAAAATGTTAACGACAGGGGACATACACAATAAATCATAATGCTCTGAACCCATTTTAAATAGCTTTGTTTGTGACATACATGTAAAGAGTATTCAAAAAGATGTTATTTCTCATGCAGCACAGCAGCTGATGCAAGATTTCTTGCCTCACACCGATCTATACAAAGATTCTGGGTCATGTAGCCCTGTCAACTGCTACGTGCAATTCTGCCCTTGAATCTAGTTATGTAATTGTACTATTGAATTTTCATATGTATTGCTTTTCTTATGCCGTACCATATGTATGCAGTAGAAAGCCATAAAATGCTGACCACCACTTCTATCAAACGAGTTCAAATCTCAGCTGTCCTGTTGACCTGGCCGGTCATTCAACAGCCACTGCTGGCTACCTCTGAAAAAGCAGGCATCTGAGAAAAGGTCAGCTAGGTCTCTGGTGCTGCAACAAATCTGGCATTAGCTGGTTGGTTAAGGTACCTGCATGAAAAATAGAATGGGAAATTTTGGTGCATCAGTGTCTCTCTGAAAGAGATACAACTCTTGGTGAGACTACGCATCTGCCAGTTAAAAAGCAGCCAATCCCACCTGGTCATGCTTGAACAGGAAAGGGCCAATGATTTGTAACCGTTCATATAAGTAAATGATTGATTATGTCTCTGATAGCAACATCAGTCTAAAACATACAACTTAATTTAATCTCAGCATGTGGATCTGGGTACATGTAGTACAGTGGAGTAGCTTCTGTGTTCATATAGAGCAAGATGACACAGATGATCTCCCAGTAGCATTTACCTTCTAGATGGAAGCAATTTAGAAATATGAAGGCAGAAATGTAGAACAATGACCTCTAGAGTTAGTTATCAAAAGATCACTGGATCAAGCCTCCACTGTTAGTGTCAGTCAGTAAATAGTATTTGATCATAACTTTAGAATTTGATTTTAACAAAACAGTGTAACCATGTGATGTACTTTCTGATCCGTTTGGCATTGTTGCAGTTATCCTCTTTCAGGAGGTATGGGGGCGAAGTTTCTGCCACACCATCGAGATGCTGGTGGATATAGTGCAGGAGTATCCTGAGGAGGTGGAGCACATGTACAGCCCCTCCTGTGTGCCTTTGGTCCGCTGCGCTGGCTGCTGCGGAGATGAGAAGCTGGAGTGCCACCCTACCCTAACTTCCAATATAACGATGCAAGTACGTACTAGCATCATGTTTACTGAACTGTCGTACACAAAAAACTATAAAATAAATAGTTTTAAAATAAAATAAATTATAAAATTTGTTTGGTCAAGGTGCCAAACCTTTCTTCTTTTGGTTGCTCCTGTTAGAGCTCGCCACCTATTGATTTAGTAGGGGGGGTTTTGAAAGCAGCAATCCTTTACACAGGTTTATGCATCCTAGTGACTACATACATATAGATCAATTTAGGGTCTCCAATTAACCTGGCTGCCTTTTATTGGACTGTGGGAGGAAACGAGAGCCCTGAGGGAGACAGAGAGAACATCGGTCTGGGGATCGAATTGCTGTGAAGCAACAGTGCTGCCCCTACTGTAGATTTTGGAGGACAGCGCCATTTGTTTAGGATTAACATGTTTTACACTTTCATGACCAGAAAAAAAATCTCATTACACAAGATTCATCACACCTCAAGGTTATATCAAACACACTCTTAATTCAGTGTCTAACCTGGCAGCATGTTTTTGTGCTTCTGCACATTTTTTTATCAATTATGTCTGACTAGACTTACACAATCAAAGATCTCCCATGATCTAATGTGAATTATTAAATGATTGTATGTCTATTAATTATAAGTTGTGCCATTCTTTAGGGTCCAGACTCATGGAAGAAGCTGTGACTGGTCAAAATTGTGATTTCTGTGCATAATTCAAGTTTCTCAAATATACTTTATAGAGAAAAGTCTCTGACAAAATGATTGCACTGTAATTGGAGACAGAAATGTCTGTTTTAGTAACACTACACTGATCAAAGCTAATCATACATCAGGCATGAACGTACGTGCAGTTTTACTGAGTTGTGAGGTTGGATTGAGGTTTTGAGGATTAATCACACACACACACGTCACTGCAGATGATCAGAATGATTGTTTAAGAAAAAACAAATCCAGACATGTTTTTTTCTTCTCTAGAAAATGTTGGGTGCAAGGAAGGAATTCTCTTGACAACCCTTCCTTATACCAGCTGAGAGCACAGCAGAGATTTTAACCTTGATCTCGGGGTTGATGGGCTAGTAGGAACTTTGTTTTGAAGTGACTCACATGTGACCCTGGCAACAAACAATGCATCTCCGCCTCTCTTCGTCAGTCATGTGTAGCACAGAGGGTGCCATTGTGGAAGTCTTGTTTAATCAGTGATGGTGAAAGTAGCAGCAAAAGAGACTGGCACGGTTGGATTTTGCAATTTTATGCAGTGGTTGTTTAATATTTAAGAAGGATCGTACCATGTAATCAGGGAAAATAAAAAGGAAATTCTCTTGAGTCTGTCCAGTAATCACTCCAAGCCTATGCAATTTGACATACATAGACAATCAATGGTTGCATATCTGTTCTGCAGTTATTAAAGCTGAAACCAACCGAGCATGGCCAAGAGTACGTGGAAATGACCTTTGTCGAGCACAAAAGTTGTGAATGTAGGTAAGTACAAAGTGGTCACTCAAAGGTTTGCTTTATTTTTTTAACTCCTAATAACTATGTATACCTCTAAATATACATTAGGAGTAGTAATATTATTATTAATATATAGGCATGGAAAAATGCTTAGCTAAATTATGTGTGACACTCTCCTTTTGTCTTTTTTATTTCTATGTGGTGATGTTCAGACTAAGAAAGTCTATGCCAAAACATGACAGGTAAGATTGAGCAACAGCACAACAAGCAAACACTACTAATCAAATCATTTATGCACTTCCACATGATTAATTACCTGTTCTGGCATGGATGTTACCCAAGTAAAAACTTCTGTTCTATCGAACATTACATCGTTTATGGTTATAATAAATACTACAACAGCATCATTAGATGAAGCCCCAGATAGGCAACATTTACATTCACAGGATACTTGGCAAGGCCATATATATATATATATTTATGTATTTATTTATTTACTTATTTTTATTTTTAAATACATTGACATATGTGCCAGGTGCTCAGTCCACCCGTGTAGACTATGATGATTGCAACTTTTAGTGTTGATAAACGTGTAGGGTCTGCACCTGGCTACTCGTGGCATGACAGGTGGGCCATATGCTACAGTTTACAGTATTACAGTAACCAATTAAAATGTAAGAATACACAGTAAAAAAGTAATAATTTCAACATGTCTTTTAAAATCAGATTCTTATTGATCCAAAGTCAATTACTTAAATTTAATTCTATTGTAGGTTGAAGCCCAAAGGAAGAGGAAGAAAAAGAAAAGAGAAACAGCGAATAAAAGACTGTGATGGGTAAGAATTTACCTAAGCTTAGGCATAACCTTTACCACATGAAGTCTTCTAAACCGGTTTTTATACCTCACGCTGTAGAGTGCCAAGATGAGCTTATGCATGTTTATTCTTTTTGCTGAATATAAACCCCTTGTGTTTTAGGTGCCAACCTCCCCGAAGGTAAATGCAGTTTCTCTGCCCATCCTGTACTACCAGCCCCTTCTACCAGCTACTAACAGCATCCTGCAACCTTAACCACCACATCCAAGATGCATCGTTCTCATGGTGCTGGAGATTACCTGGGGTATTTTGTATACAGGAAGTGCCTTAGAGAGGGGGCACCCTTTAAAGTGCTTCTCAAACGTTACCCGATAAGCACAAAAGCACAACAGTGGTGGGCAAAAATGTGACAGAAGTTGGTCTTTAGCCCACAGGACACTGGCTGTAAAAAAAAACTATTGTTATTATTACACTATAGAGTTTAACAGTGATGTCCACTTTAACAGATCATGTTCTCAAAGTGTTTTTAATTCAAAGTCTTTATAGAGATGAGGCCTAAGATGTGGAGTAGGCCTTCACTGCCACAGCAATTCTTGTTGTCGGTGGGTAGATGAGCATGAGTAGTAGGATCACAAAGGGTTTATTATTGTATGTGGTGTGGCTGTGAGAATCCACTGTGAGCTGGTGCAAACCAGACTCGACATCTTTGTGTGTCAGAGGAGGCAGGTGCCGGTGTGTATGTCTCCTTGTCCTGAACAGGGTTAGTACAGGCAATTGAAACAGGAAATTTGGAACAACTGATTTCATAGTACAGGTCAGGAAAATGTACATGTTATTTACAAACAAATTCCCAATCAGCATCTATTAAATGCACATGTAAAAAACCAGGGAAGCCAAGTAAAATGACAAAAGAAAAACAGTCCAATATCAAAGGAACCTGAATACATGGGACAGAGGTAACGGCTTGTATGCATTTATAAAGAGCCCTACACAATCGGGAACAAATGGCAATCATATGGTACATATACTAACACTAACCTGAAGGTGATGAGAAGCAGGTGCAGACAAATAGGTATCCAATAACAAACGATGGGTGGAGTGACAGACATGAAAATGTAAGACATGTGACGAGTAGCAGTCAAAAAAAATCTAAATATTACAGACCAAAACATTCTTACATAAGACCAAATTTTATGACAATGCAAACCACAGCTCTTGCTCACAAACTATTTTAATTTGCGCAAATTTAAGTATTACTACCAATTTACCCCATGGTGGAGAACAACTGATCACAATCATTTGAGATTAATAAAAAAGAAATTTCAAAAAATTATAATAATGGATTTTTACTTTGTGACATCATTGTTAATATCTATAGCACAGAATTGACTGGTTGCAAACTTTGAGACCATGTTTTGGATTTTTTAGACTGAATGCTGAAGTTTAGCATTAGGACAAGTAGGGATATTTCTTTCTTAACTAACAATCAAATCCAAAGACGCAGAGGGCCGCTGTTTATAGTAGAAACCAATGTCCAGTACTAAAAGTCTTCTCCATTTTGCTCATGACCTTTAGAGCTACATGTGAAATAGTAAATGAAAGTTGGACCAAATATCTTTGCCATTGGAGTCTTTACTTTTATTTATTGTTCCCCGTCAGTGTCTTCTTCTATCATAAGTGGTCAGTGGTTTTCCCCTCTATAATGAAGCCTTTGAAATTTAGAGCTGGTTCTGTGATTTTTAGTGATGCATTTCTGTAACATACCACAATCATAGCTTTTAACAAATCGTAATACACATGATCTGCTGACCTCTACTGGTAGAACGAAAACTAGTCAGTATGTTTGCATTTTGTCAAGAAATAAAAAACCCTGTATGATCAGAAGTTCACAGCATTTTTAACTTGGTCACAAACAGTCTTGGGAATTTTTTTTTATGATAATTAAGTCTATTAAGCTCATAACGCTTTAAAAAGCCATACAGAGCCTTAATTCAAAGTGCCATATTGTTAAATATAAGTCTTTAAAATAAATTAAACTGTTGGAAAACTTGGTATCAAACACTAGTAATAAATAAAAGGTAAATGCTAAGATTATTAGGTAAAATCAGCATATTCCATTATTATCTCAGCAAGCACAATGTTTTAGCAAAGGCCATTGGTTTTATGAATGCAAAGTTTAAACAGTCTGCATGAAAACCTCTCCAATGTCTTTGTCAATGTCTTTAAATAGTTGAGTAATATAAATTAGATTCATTAATTTGGTAGTCAATAAAATATCTGAGATACAGCACAATTAATTTCTAATACTTGCATTTTAGTTCCATTTTAGAATGGCCTTGGTCTTCTCTAAAACTAGTTTTTGTCTGTCTAATGCTAGCTAAGTGTAAAAAAATAATTAGGACAAGATATCATCAATATTAGTATTACATGTAATAGCAAACTGCAATTCAGAAATCATTTACTTGTTTATTTATACCTTGTTAGTATAGATAGTTGCAAAAGTTCTATAGCAAGATTTTTATTATTTAAAGAAATCTATAAATAACCATGTTATTGTATTTCAAACCAAACATGCAAGAAGAAATGGCCTCACGTCCATGTATCACCAGTTGTTGACTGAAAACCACTGCTAGACATGATGGCAGCTGATGGTGAAAGTGGATGAGGAAGAGATTGTATTGTAGTTATCCTTTACTTAGCGAGACAAGCATCAGTCAGCATAATGTGATGTTTCAAATGACAAAAGTGCCTAAAAGAGATGGTTCAGGTTAGGAACAAGCCGAGACCAAATATCAGAACTGCTGCTATACTGTGGGGCCTTTTATTACAGGGGCAAAAATAACAGTTTCACACTGAGGCATTAATATTATTTTTTTAGCCAAATATTGTTTAAATTCTTTCATTTCTGAGAAGTGTAGCACTATGGTATATTATTTATATTGTCTTCAACTGGCAACCCGTTTATGTTGCTAAGTAAAAAATAGTATAACCAGAGCAATCCAGTTTTCCAGTGGAAATGTTTTATTACAGACATAATTCATGAGATTTAAATCAGCTATGTAATATTGTATTTATACTGTATATGTAATATTGTATTTTACTGCCTCACTGTTAATAAAGATTTACATTAACTAAACGTTGGTTTCTCTTTAATATAAAACTATCTTTTCAGATTTGTGTGTAATGTGCAAATGTTTTAGACAACACCAATAGTGCATATAATAGCCAGTTTAATTTACAGATTTTAATGAAATGGACATTTTTGTATACCACTTGAACCAGGTTAATCTTTTGTGTTTGTATAAGTAATGCTGAAGAGTTGAAATGTGCACCATGACTCCTGTGTCAGATGAACCTTCCTATAAATCCAACAGTGTACTGGTTGTTCTATTGTAAAGTTAACTTAAAATGCCACATTTCCCTGCATTTTAAACATTGATTTGCTTAGTTTTAGAACAGCAGCTTATAACGGCTCATTGTTCCATGGCTGCTGAAGAATTTTTATTTAGTCCAATTGTAATGTCATGTTTACACACTTTGATTACATTCAAGACAGCTAGTTACCGGTTACACAAGACTCATCAGCTCAAGTTGAACAGTCATGGATAATTTTGGATCTGAAATTCACCTCACTTGCATGTCTTTGGACTGTGACGCACAGCATGGAACCGCCACATTCTTCAGCAACCATGGAACAATGAGCCGTTATAAGCTGCTGTTCTAAAACTAAGCAAATCAATCAACAGAACAGACCTGGACCACTCCAGCTTGATCGCCATTCTGAGAGGTGACTGTGCTGCTCACTATACCACCTTTCTCAATTTAAAGAAGATTGGCTGTTCTAAAAACAGTTGGCTGAAAAAAACTTCCCCTTTGAGGGTTTAAAATAAATAGAGCATTAGTGAGGTAAAATATTGGCTTAGAACCACAGACTAATTAGCATTTTGATTTACCCTAAAGATAAGCCTTGGGGTTTTGGTCAGGGCTTTAAATGCACCCAATAGTGGTCCTTCCAACAAACATGTTCACCAGTCATGCTCGAAGAGTTAAACACCTTCCATAAATTTGATAAATTGTAAGATTATATTTTTCTACATTAATAAACAACATTGCAATATTTTTTTGTTGTAACAATGCCATAGCCCTTGATAACGAATGGGGTACTGCAGTTTGTTTATTAGGTACTCATTACACACAATTTGTAATTGTACATCGTTAATAATGGGGAACATGTTGAGCACATCTGATTACTGGTAGACGCCTCCCTAATGTATATTATAATTCCTGTCTTATTATAAGATCATCACGTAGCTGTGTTGTTGATCTGTGTGTTGTTGTCCTCGTGTCGTTTCAGTTTCTGCAGTGTTAGTGTGTGCAGGATTTGTAAGTCACGTTTTCAGTCAGGAGGCTTGTTTTCTCCACCAATCGCAAGCCAGCATGTAGATGAAGGGGCGGAGTTTGTATGCTTAAAGAGATGACGTGACGTGTCGTTTCCGCGGTAACGACCAGCCGGACGAGTGGTTTTGTTATGAAGGATGAGACAGAACGAGAGCAAACCATACCTAGTGTTTTATAGAATCTAGCTCCGGATGCACTGCAGCACGGACCAGGTGAAGTGATTCTGGAATACCGCTGCGTTCGTGTAAGTAACGCACCAAGTTGTAGAGTTTTACACGTGACTCGTGTTTGTACCTGTGCCTGCTCTCATGCCTGACAGTGTGTTTCGGCTCCACTCGTGTTGTTTATTACATTTTCGGCTAAGATGCGATCATTTTATTACTAGTCCGGTACCTTATCCACACATGCTACCTTTATAGCACGCGATTACAGAGAGTCCATGACTCATAGTTCACAAAAGGAGTGTAAAAATAGAGATGACGGATGTAAAGTCATTTCTTAGCAAATTCCGATTTCTAACATCTAAAAGACAAACTAAAACGGTATATTAAGTAAATATAGATGCTCGAAGGTAGGGGTTGGCAAACTTTTAGGCTTAGGGAACAAATAATGCTGTTCACTAAAACGACGATCGGTTTTTGAAGAGCGCCACCAAGTGGTATTGACAAACGCTGGGTATTGCAGTAAAATAATGTAATGAAGGTAATATGTCTTTAGCACAATTTTGTAAATACTTAACGGGCCTGATTAAACAGCCTAGCGGGCAGTATGTGCCCACAGGCTAGTTTTCTCTAGCTTGAACAAAATGGTGCAGTGATGGTGCGAACACCCTTCACAATATATGTATGGATTTTAAATAAACTTTCGAAACCTTTATTTATTAATTTATAATTTTAAGTAACGTAGGTATTGTTGACAGGAGGTGATCAAAATGTTTGTGTAAGAGTGGAACATGTTGTTTTTAATACGAATTGTTTTAATGTTGCTTTAATGGTCATGAGAGAAGT
>JAYDZG010000011.1:10574328-10596019 GCA_034509265.1 Microcambeva bendego
CAGTGTCTCCGATCAACCTGGTAGCATGTCTTTGGACTGTGGGAGGAAACCGGAGTACCCGGAGGAAACCCACATGGGGAGAAGATGCAAACTCCACACAGAAAGGACCGAGATCACCCCACCCGCCGATCGAACCCAGGACCTTCGCGCTGTGAGGCAACAGTGCTACCCACTAAGCCACCGCACTGACACATTTTAGCAGTTTGCTCAGTAATGTGTTTTTGTAATTAATCAATTTATATATTTATTTCTGCTTTGTGTTTGCAGAATGGTAAAGCTGAATCTAAACTTTTTGTCATGTATTCCTGAGAACTAAATGTCTATACTTAAGTAAATATCTTCCTGAGGCAGAATGAGCCAGAAGCCTTTTCTCAAGGCTGAAACCTCAGAACTGACAATTATGCATTCGCAGCCCGTTACCATTGGAGAAGCTAATATTAAGGGACAGAGCGGTGAGCCAAATGAAATGTGCACTCACAAGTTCTGCTTCAGTGACTTGCTTCATGGCCTTTTATTCATGATTTTTTTTACTGCCACCACAACAGTAGGTTGCCATAAAAAGCGCTTAAGACAAGTCATATTCCAGAGTAGCAAGTGATGGAAATTTCCAGGAATATAAAACTGAATATTAAACTGAGTGAAGGCAAATGCTATTCCATGTGTTTCAACAACACATTCATTTAGGAATATGAAGTGATAATTAAATTCGTTGACTCTTTGGTCCTTTTTCAGCTAGTAAATCCTTACTTCATGGTTTACTAATTATCAAGCATTACTTCTCATGTAATTCATCTCAGGATTGTGTGTAAAAGTAAATATCTTTAAATTTAAGAGGTGTAACAAACCAACCAATCAATCACCTGTGTTATAAGTCCAATTGAGGCAAAAAATTAAACATATTTTGATGGATTTTTTAATGTTGATGTTGCATGGGTCCTCAGAGCTGTGTCTGAACTTTTCCCTTGTCACTTGTCCCTGAGTACATGGTCTAAGCTCTTATCTGCTGCCAGAAAGTAATCTGTTGAGGGTTTAATCCGGGCAGTGCTAATGTAATGGGAGAATAGTAATGAAGTTTGTACTTTCTTATTAAAGTTTAATAGTAGTTTACTCTAAATAGCAAATGCTGGCTGCTTTGTTGGGTGTTTTGGCTTTAAAAGAGGCCACTGCTTATGTGTTTAAACACAGATGTAGCTTTAATAAATAATTTAGCAAGGAAATCTTTACATATAGCAGACAATGATTAGTGGTTAGGCTTAATAATCTAACAAATAAAAACTTGAAATAAAACATATATATAATTTAGAATATGAAGACTTAATGTGAAGTAAGGTTGGTACTGCAAGAACGTCCTTGATTCATTCCCCAGATGGAATGGTCCTGGTACTTTCTGTGGGGAGTTTGCAGGTTCTCCCGGTGTCCACATAAGTTTTCTATGGGAGCTCCAGTTTTCTTTCACAAGCCACAAACATGCAGTCCGGTTCAGATACATTGAATTGGCTTGTAGATGTGTGTTTCTGTTTGATTTGCTTCAGGGGTAGGCTCCAGCGCCCTCTGTTAGATAAAGCTTAATAACCACAGTTGCATTTTAAAAATATATTTTAATTATAAATCCCATGTCATGCATAATTTGGCCTCCAGGATATTTTTTTACACTAGACATGATAACACTGTTTTCATTCTAATGTTAGGTTGACTGTGAATTGCTTTCTGTCAGTTTAAAGCCTTCAAAGTAAAAGACAACTGTGTCTCTATTTTCCTTTTTAAAGACTGCTACACCCCTGCTTCAAATAGGAATGTAAGTACAGCTGGACAAAATAACATGAAGTTCAGTACTTACCCAGGCATTTTAAATGGCCATGTTGTACCGCACACTCGTGCCGAAATGGATGGATGAATATTCGTGTTACTGGATGTTTCTGTAACCATTTAGTGTGAGTGCAATAGTTCAGGAGTGTCTAACGTTCTCATCATAGGGAGTGCTGCAAACTTAAAATCGTTCAGGCCTTTAACGAGAACCATTGATGTGGTTATGCTTTTGCTTCTCCTTACCACAGGCAAAAACTTAACATGTAGCAACCAAGTTGTTGCTTTCATGAGAGCAGCTCAGTTGAAGCCTAAGTCTTAATTTAAATGTCATGCAAGCATCACATAGACATGCAAGAATAGCTGGAAATAGTGTTTACTCTATTACAGGTTTTAATAAGGAACTTCATAAGCCTTCATGCGAGGTGTCTGTTGTCTGTCAACACGGACCGCTATGACCTACGTTCATAGAAATAAGAAGTAAGAGGCACCCATTCCTCAGCAGAATTACATTTCAGTGGTTGCTGTGATCCCTATGTTGTACTGCTCAAATGTGGCTATGTTTGTGCTGCTGATCTGGTTAGCTGCTAGGAGCAGTGAGTCTGCATACTAAGCAGTCAGAACAGAGATGGTCCTGCATATATTCAGTCTTATTAAGATCATGTCTGTGTGTCTGCATGCACATCTCAAAGGGTCCCTCGGCTTTTATGTTGTCATTTTCAAGGACAAGAAAACCATGAAGAGAAATCTTCACTCCTTCTGATGCTTGTCTTAAAATATCACAAAAATCTATTTATTAATATGGTATTTAATTTAACCCTTATGTGTTATACAAAAATGTGAAAAGGACTTTTGTTCAACCTTGACATTTTTAAAACTTTTCTCATGAATAGTTCATTTACTGTTGGAACAATTCTGTTCAACCTTACTTAGAAGCCTCCTTATGTGAAAAAGTAATGCTATTGTAGTCAAATTAAAACAAATTCAATTGCCAGTTGGGTTTAGTTTCACTAGCCATGTCCATACCTGAAATTTAATCTGAAAAAGCTCTGGGACAACATCTAGATCATCCCAAATATACTTTCTATAATTTCTCGGGTTTTTAATTATGTGTGGGTGTGGATTTATATCATAAAACGTTCATTTAAATCAAATGTGCAATTTATTGGTGCCTTATCACGATGGATAGATACTGAGGCACTGGAAGGAGCTTTGTCAAATACAGAAGCTGATTACAGAGAGAAATATTAACAGACTGAATAGACCTGAATAGATCAGCGGTTCAGTTCGTTGTTCTGCATCTGTATTACATAGCATTACATGTATCATTACACCATGTGCAGAGAAATGTATGTGTGTTGCTACGAAGTTGCTACTGGAACACTAGTGTTCCTTCCTGTTGATGACCATACCGGTGATGTAAATAAAGCACAGAACATTAAGTGTACTTGCACTGAGGGCAGCTTTGTTAGTTTTTTTGTAAACTTGTTGAAATTCAGCTGTCTGTGCACCAAGTGTTATTCTTCAGATCAGATAAAGTCTTTAGATAAATCTCTGGCCTCCAATCACATCCATATTTCCCCATATATTCCTCAGATTGCAAAAGTTTGTGACAGTTTCCAGAAGAAAAAACAAAAACACTTCAGACTTCTTCTGCTTGGCATCACAGTCGTTACTATGGCAATTGTCAGTGCCCTGTTCCATAACATGCACCAGACTTTCTAAAAATAAGAATCTTTGTTTTGTTTTATTCCCTTATTCATTTGACGCTTTCTTTACATGGTGTAGCTTTTGAGCCCGAGATTGCACGATCAAGTCCGCCATGTGTTTTTAGACAGATAAAGAATGCTTGGAGGTACAGCCGGAAAACGCTGAGTGAAGGCTGATGCTTAGGCCTTAATGGATGCTGTTTATTTTCGAAATTGTGTTTAGGAGGATGTCGAGCTTGTGGCTGTATTTTGTTTTTAAATAATAACTGCATTATACTGTAGCCAGTCATTACAATACAATAAATATCAGATATAGAGCAAGCATTGACACTGAAGATAATGGTAGATTACTTTCCTCCAAGCATACTTCAGTAAATGTTTCATTTTTACAATTCATGATTAGTGTGCAAAATTTATATATATTATAAGAATGGCATCTACCAAAAAATATACATTAAGTCTAGCATTATGGCTTATAATAATAGTATATTGTTGTGCATATGACATGGTACTCTTGCAACATCAGTCAGTGTAATGAAAAACAGTACCAGTGATCAAAACTTTCATTAATAATAATGTACACATTAGTTGTATTATGGAAAGTCAAATCTGTTGGTTTCTTACATAAATAAAACACGATATAAAACCAGTTTTGCGGAACAGATTTCCATGTTGACATACAGAAAGAATACAATAGGACATATCACAAAAGAGTGTATGTTATTCTTAATGCATGAAAGTTATGACAAACAGCATGACAAATTCAATATTAAAAGTTTACATGTAGATAACTTTATCCTTTTCAGGGACATAGGGGACTGTACCATCAACAGAGCATTTACTCCCTAACTTATCCAGATACTCTCATAAATAGAAGTACTAAATTGTACCCTTGTTTCTAGGGTAGCTCCGATGATGCTGTATATTTTGTACTATTAGTTTGAAATTACACTGTTTTGTTTTCAACCATAAAGAGTAAATAATACATAGTTCCAGTTTAACATAAAAACAAAAGACGTTAACACTTCAGACTCAAGTTAATCCATCTGTAGAGCATGGATGCATCTATTTTTCTTACAATGCAACAAATAATTTATAGTAACAAGGAAATATAAAAATGTAGGACAACACGTAGGACAGATTTTAATCTTATTAGATGTTTTCCTTGTAAAATAGTAAAGGCAGTGTGATGCTTCTCACCCCTTCATGAAATGAGACTCCTATGGAATGTGTGGGCGGCTGATATAAACCCATGTGGGCATCAAAGACCTGATAGTCAGTCGTGCAAGTGACATTAACAATAATGGAATGCCATTGAATATAGTGATCCTTCTTCATACCAAGGGTCAGTAAATAGTGTGTTGCAATCCATTTTTTATGTTTAGGACACTGAATTTCAGAATACCTGGAAGTGAGCTAAGATGTTACGAGAGAAGATTATTTCTCAGAGTCTGCTCTTCCCAAGCAAATAGTCAGAAAGGGAGACAAGAAAAAACAATAAGATGCTTAAACTTTAGCATATTGGCACACATAGCTTTATTCAGGTCATTTGAGCACATGAGATCCAAACAAATTCAGACAATACTGTTGACACAACCCAACATTTGTTCCTACTTCGGATTATCTGAAGCAAAACAAGATGTACAGTGTTTGTGAAGCGTTAGCGTTTTTGGTTGAAGACTCACGTCATATCATCGCTGTTCTTTAGCAGCTACATAAGTGAGGTAGACATCCACTTTAGTTATAGAATATCAAAACAATAATTTATAATACTGAATCATATCCAGCCATACTATTATATAACTACAGGGATAAATATTTTTGTGTAGTGAAAACAGTGACTGGTTGTACTTAATTACAAGTTGCTAAAGGTTTAAGCCTTGTTGAGATCAGTGAAAATGTGACATTTTAGATGTTAGCACAACAGTGCCTAAAATCATTGACTTCTCCAGTGTACGCCCGGTTTTCCATTCTGAAAGTCAATTGAGCATTTAAGACACAAAACCTGCTGTACATCCATCTGATTCAACACAGAATTCACAATATAATGTTAATACAGCACCAATATGTGATAACAATATGACGTAAGTTATACAGATACACACTGAAATACAAAAATAGGCTGTATACACACCAAGTAAATTCTACACAACAAGATAGCACTTAATGGCACATGTAATGTTAGTCACTTGGTATGTTCGAAGATGATTTGCATTATTAGTTTAAATATAATAATATTTATTTCATAGAAAGTAATATACACTAAGAAACCTTAAAATTCTATTCATAGCAGCAAAACAAATCATCGCTTTTTGCACACTTATGCAAACATATCCACATGTTCTTTTTATTCTATTAACACCTGTTGGTACAAGGCATATAAAAGATAATTCAACAATAAATACATTTCAAAAGCAGTGCTAGCTAAATACATTATAAACTAGTATAATACTTTTTATTATAGTTTATTACTTTGTTTTATTTGTGAGGAATTCCGTTTCTGCTGGATCACTGTGTGATATAACAGTCTCTTTATATTAAATAACAGTCTGGTCAAGTTTTTTTTGTTAGTTTATAAAAATATGATGTATGAAATGTAGGATAATAACATGGCACAGAGAGATTAACAGTCTGAAAATGTATGTTCAAATAACTATCTGATTCGATTATTAATGTTTATATGCAAGGAAATGGAGAAAGGATTCTTAAATTCTTATTTAAACTAATAGCTTGAATGTCAAAATGTATAGTACATGCTCTTGTTCTACCAGATTATTTTTTAAGATTATGGGTTTTAGGAGAGGTCCAACAAAACAGTCAAGAATGAGATTTTTAGCTCCAATTTAAACTGGTGCATAGTCAGATCTGTTTCATGACACTTATGTAAGAAACATCAAAAACAGCACAACAGCCATTAGAGATAAGAAACACATCAAGCCAATATATACAAGGCAAGTTCCATTTGTCAAGCATCAGTCATAAGCTTTTCTTCTCAGTGATGCCACTACTTCAGTCAGTCCGACACATAGATCCTCCCAACGCTCCATCATCTCTAACCACTGACGACAAATAAATAAGATGGCATTTGCTAGAGATATTTGGTCTGTCTGTGCAGAACTCACCCCAGATGCTTAAAAGCATGAACTACATGGCCATTTGTGGCCTAGCTTTAGAGAAAATCTTGCTGCATGTTTCGCATCTGCTCAGTTGGATTTGAGTTCTCCATTTTTTGCCCAACCTCTTGACATGGCGGCCACCACAATGTTGTACATGTTGAGCCAGGCTTGGCGAAGGGCAGCTGTATAGCCAGATCCCAGACTGCACTGCAGCATGTAGAGCAAAGCCTCTCCGACTACCTACCAATAGTGAAACACTCAAAGAATAAGTGAACCGGACCAGTGCCTTAGAATTTGGTTAGTGATTGCTAAATAGGGTCCAGCAAATATATTTTTAATACATCTCTGCCAAGTGTTACACACGTTTTAATCTACATAGTAGAAATAACATTATGGCATTGAGGACATTCACACCTCAGTTGCACCAGGTATTTAATGACTTGTTATAAATGGATAACCTTTCCAGTATGTATGCCTACCTATAAAAAGCATCATTAAGAATAGCATTACTGCTGCTTTGGTAGAGAAGCGTGTACTGTATTTGCCATCCACATTTGTATTCATCTGTAGTGAGTGATACCATAAAGATGAAATGTGCAATGAAGTGCATTTAATACAATTTCAGGTAGTATAATGTGATTATGAGCCAAGACGTGGCAAAATAATAAATATTTTAGTGCTCTGCTAACACACTAGGCAGTGAAAAGTGCATAAATAAACTTTATGCAAACACAGGTAGCCTCGGTGCTGCATGCCTTGTTAAAATTGTTTAAAAGCCATTGTTAATAAACATGGGAGATTATAGCAAAAGACACTTGACACAATGAAGTTGGCATATTAAGACAATAGGAGATATACCTTTAGGTGTCCAGGTGTACATGCATCTGTATTTCTACCTTAAGTTTACTTTTCAGACTACTGGTCGGTTAATCTATTTCTGATTGGTTCTCTGCAGCTGAATTATGCGTAAAGGAATTAAATTAAACATATTTTAATAGACTTTATAACAAATATTGTATTTTGTAAATCTCGTTGATGCCAGTGTAGTCCAGCAATAGACAGTTCTAAAGAAAATGTAAATAGTTTAACCTTAGCAATACTTACAGCAAATGACTGGGATTTAACCCCAATAGCTTGATGCTTTCTGCCTAGGTTCAACAAAAAATCCTCCAATGTATGGAGATCATCAAGATGATTGACAGCTGCATCAATGACCACCATGACCTTGAGCGAGACACAGAAAGTCATTCAAATAAAATAAGTATGTCAGGAAGAAAGAACATGATGTAAATATTTACGAATGCAAAG
Organism: Microcambeva bendego; assembly: GCA_034509265.1. NCBI lineage: Eukaryota > Metazoa > Chordata > Actinopteri > Siluriformes > Trichomycteridae > Microcambeva > Microcambeva bendego. The sequence goes on from JAYDZG010000011.1 coordinate 10,582,265, forward strand.
AGATACAGCAGAGACCAGTGGTTTCACCTTTGTGACATGATCCAGAAACTCTGGGCTGGAGAGGCAGTCAGGAACGACACCGCACTTGGTTTTGTACTTGAAGAGGTTCAGCAGAGCTGGGTCCAGTTCAAAGAGCCTTCAGAACATATTGGCATTTGTAACTCAGCAGCACTCCACACACCAGAGGTACTTTACAGCATTGATGCACTTTATTTGAACTGAAATATAGAGCCAGTCGCCAAGCAACAAGTCAAGCCTCTTGCTGAAGTGCGGCAGAAGCTCCAGGCAGCCGCAAGGAGAGAGTGCTTGTTTGATGTGTTTGTTTACTTTGGATAGGTCAGGGGTTTTGAGATCTCAATATGAAAAATGGTGAATTAAACATAATTTCTGCTCATTTTGCCACTGCGTTGAAGAAGCTGTCATAATGGAAAGGATTTTGCACAACTGAAAATCACTTGTGCACCAAATCACTTGTGCACTTTTTCATGGTAAAAAGTGAAACTGGAACTGTGTTCTCCGGATTTTACAACTATAATATGAGTTCAATAATACTTTCATGGTAAAGATCATCTGGCTTGGAAAATTAAACATTTAACATTATTAATATTGCATAAACTATTTTAACATTAAGCATGGGCATTAAGCATGCATCCAACAATACCTGGTAAACATGACAATGCCATGCGGGACCTTGTTCTTGCCAAGGCTCTCCCAGCTGTCCCGGATCAGCTCCTTGTCTTTGCCTGAGAGTTTTTCCATCCTGTCAGCTACTAAAAGTGTTACAATGATTGCGCGTGCACAGAAATACTGCCCTGAACTTTCTGTCCTCTGAAACCAAATTCAAATCAGGACTTCCTGATGCACAGTTCCCATTTCCTTAATTTCCACTACAAGGACGGTCTGTTTCACCTGAAAAATGAGACATTACATCACAACATAACAGTTACGAGCGTAAACCTCTCTATTAAAATGACCTGTCTATTACAATTATTCTTAACCTAGAATTAAAGTTTGTGACATTAAATATTTGATATGACACACCTGTTATGACATACCTGTTTTGTGCTGTTTAAGAGAGACCTTGCTTCGTCTGTCTCTATTAGGCTTTGGAAATTCAGGGTGTTCAGTGTGAATATGTGCATGTAAAGCTTTGCGATTGCTTTTTCTCTCTCCCCTCTCTCTCCTTCTCTCTATCTCTTGTTCACTCATTCTCTGCTCCCTCTCCCCAAGCTGAAGCTTGTTCCCTCACATAGGCTAGTTTGATGTGAAAAGTGAAATGACAAGGTTGCAGAGTCGCTGTCAATCACTTAGTATTGCTTTCTCTGGTCTCTGCTTTCCTCTTGTTTACTGACATATGCACTTCTACATATATTCATTTTCATATACATTAACAACATATAGATTCAGAATGGAAAGGGGAAACATTTGTGATTTTTGAAGCTCCTATTAAATGCTAAATGAATATATCACACACAACTCCTCCAGTGAGGGAGACGCTATAAATAAACTGAAGGAAAATACATTCTCATTATGTAGTATGCAGTCAAAAGTACACTGTATAGTAAGAGGTTTAAGGATACCTGACCATGATCTTGTTTGACATCCCAACTAGTATTAAGAGTAACTCTTTTGAGAAGGCTTCTCACAAGAGAGAATCTGTGTCCAGTGAGTCAGTGGAGCATTTGTATGACTGGAAATTATTGTTGTTCATACTAGCATCTAGTTCATTGCTGTTCTAAAGCTTTTTAGAGGGGCAGAAGTCAGATCTTTGTGCAGGCTACTGGTATTTCTTTAAACCAAGTTTTTCATCATTTACATTTACATTTTTGGCATTTGGCAGAAGCTCTTATTCAGAGTGACTTACAGAAGTGCTTCCATAGTTAACAGTATCATACTGTAGATAAAGTAAACACCAGTTTAAAATACAAGTCTGTAGAAACCTTGTGAGAACCAAAGGTTTTTTATCTTCGTGTTTTAGTAGGTCTTACTTTGTGCAATATGTCACACTCGTGCTGGATCTGTTCCTTTATAATATATGTATTAATAAATACATGAATACACACTTACAGGTTTAATAAATGAATTACACCTGTAAGTAACTCTTGTGACGTTATTTAAAAACTTAGAAGAAGTGTCCCAAAATGGACAGGACTTTAAGATGTTGGAATGTACCAGGTACTAAAATTGGGACTAATGGAAGAGCTTTTGTTTCTAGAATATACTGGAACAGTTAGATTACAAGTGATGAGAGAGGTTTAATTTACACAGGACTCTGAACTACTGAGCTAAACTGAAGTTGGGTGGTAAACAACTGTGAGGAGGAATATGGTACCCATCTATAGCTTTGAGCATTTATGCAAAACAAGGGAAAAAAACATTACACTACATCGAACTTTCTGTAAACTTTAGGTATGCTGTAATGTCGTTTAATACATATCATTTACCTGAGACATTGATGAACACATTCTTTTGTTTTAGTTAAACTGGACATTTAAACTGAGAATATTTTTGTAAATCATATGCTGTCATTTTATTTTTCACCTCAACATGCAACACTGTAGCAAAAGTACATTTTTTTATTTGTACAAATACAAAGAAACAAATAAGAGGGACGATTTAAAGGAATAGATTGAAAGAGATAAAGAAATTGAGACAGAATATTTATTTTAATAATATTAATATGGCCAATTAATTTTAAGGGAATGTTGCTCTCTTGAGAAACAGATGTTGAACTAGAATCCTATTTTTTTTTAACCATGTAATCTATATTTTGTGTGACTTTTATTCCTGGGTGAGTGAAATCATGTGGCAAATTTTTGTTTGATTTGATTATAAAATAAGGAGTGGAGCTGTACATCTCTAAACCACAACTCAGTGTGTTCTGGTGCCCATGTTTAGAGACATTACAACAATGTGTATTTATTTCCAACATTTAAAAAGGATTGCTGATTCTTCTTTCTATTTGTTTATGCATTTTTTTTTCATATTTAGTGTAGTCAGTTATCTATGACTGATGGTGATTTCTGATTGTGTGGGGTATACTTTCTGCCCATGCTTCTTCCAACACTTGTCCTTGCACACACACTTAGTCTGGTCACCCCCACACAGCAGCCACAGTGATCTGCCACCAACTAGATGGTGCCCAGCCAACCACTGGCAGAGCCATTCAAACCGAGGTGTTCAGAATCTCAGCGCCGGTGTGCTAGTGGAATATACTTTTGTGTCAGGATAATAATTTTTTACAAAAACTAATTTACTGATCAAAACAAAATATCTATGCAGACAATTTATGACATTATGAGCTGTCAGCAAAGAAATACAGTAATACTCCATGAAGTACTTCACTGGGTGTCAAAAGACTGCTGGATATCAAAAACATATGTTTTGATTATGAACACAATACAAAAATGTAATAAAAAAATTGATGTTTTGTATTATGTCATCAATGATTTTTGTAAAAATATCAGTATTGCAGCTTGGTGCATGCTTCAAAATCTCCTCAGTTATTGGACTTTCAGTTCAAAGAAAAAAAACTGAGTGCATACACCAGGTTGAGAAGTGTATCAGTAGGGACAGTCTGTCGGGAAACTAAATGTGCTGGGAAATAACAGGGTAACAGGAGAGAGCACAGTTGCCATGACGACCTTGCAGGAGCCCTTGAACTTTCCATCATGTGATGCTGATAGCTCAGGCCGAACATGTCTCTCATATCCTGAGATGCACCATGCCTCAGGTAAATGCATGAACAGAACAAACTGTATCAGTATCTACAGTCTTACATGCTTCTATTTTAGCTACAACTGAGACCTGGTTGTGTATAATGTAGCTACAACAACAGCTACAATATAAACAAGCAGGCATATCATAGTGGCCATAATGTTATGCCTGGTCATATATATTCTAATGCCATTTGTATTTGATTTTCTCTTCATTACAGCACATGTTGATGGGATGAATATATTAATCAGCATTTTAACATTTTATCATCGAAGTTTATGTGTTAGAAGCAGGAAAATGTGCAAGTATTAGCTTGTGGGGTGTAACTGGTCTGCAGTAAACCGGTGACATGAGTGACCAAGGCTTATTGATCCATGTTGGAAGTGAAGGCTGACCTGTGTGGTCCAATCCAACACACGGGATATTGAAGCTCAGATTGTTGAAGAAGTTCTGAAGGTGTCTGAATACACAGTGCATCACTGTTGCGTGGCTTTTTGGGAGCAAAAAACAACACTGATTGGTTTGAAATAAAGAAATCAGATACCAGTACTTTGTTTCAGTGTGATACTACTTTTGTGTCCACCATTTATCAAATCAAACCTTTATTGTAGACATTGTTAACAGTATTCATTCATTTTTTCTTCTTTTCTTAGGTTATCATTATTTCTTGTTAATTTGTGTAGCCTATTTAACATACATTTTAAATCTGTTGAACTTAGAAAATAATTAATCTACTAACTAAGACTTTTTAAAGAAAAACACTGCATGGGATTTACAAACATTTATTTAAGTGGATGCTTTCAGTTTCTGAAACATTTATAACTGAGAAATTCAGAAATAGGTTAGAGGGAGTGTTCACTATAAATCTTGAAAGAGAATGTTCTTGATGTGGCAGGCCGCTGGGTCAGAAAAATGACATGCTGGTTTTCTTTCACTATGATAGATAAATAACAAGTGTTGACTCTTGTGGTAGTGTGGTTTTTAAAATAGCCAGACCTCACCTCTAAGATTTATTCCTCCAAAATGAAAATTTCAGATGTGCCTGGTCTTAAAATAACATTGTCATATCACATTATTCGGTATTTATCCCTCTTTCAGCTGGATTACTTTTAGGTAATAATTATGGTGAATGTCCATCATTGCCTTGACTTTGTAACTACCAAACGGCCGGAAGAAATTCTAATTGCTGGGTAATTGTACTTATTTTTGTTTTTTTTGTTTTTTACAAGTTCTAATAAGGTCCTACAACAGAGTGCTATGGGATCTGTGATATCAAAAATAGTTGATAGTAAGAAAAAGTGAACATACAGCTTATAACATTGTGTTAAATTTAGTAATCAGGATTTGCTGCAGTCTTTATGCACAATACAGCATGTCGCCAAGTCCTCATGGTAATATAGTGTGATTACCCAGAAGCCATCTCTGCAATGCATTCTGACAGTTATTTCTAGGCAGAAAGAGCCAGACTTCTCTACACTGCTCCATTACTATGTCCCTATAAGCCAGATGTTTTCATCCAGCCTCAGTCCCTGACCTCACAGATGCTGACATTAATTCACGAAATACCCACCGTGTCTCCTCCGTTTTCTCCTACAGTCCAAGTTATGTGAATTCAAGATACACAATTGTCCATGACTTTGTTTGACATGAAACTTAACATGACTTAACATCATAACATGGTGTAAAAATCCTAATAATCATCACAGTAGCAAAACCAAACTGTGTTTTATCAAGTTGGTTTAGCCAGAGTACATATTGCAAGGTGCAATTGGTTAAATTATTTTTACAAGTCGCCCAGCTGGCTCAGCTATACCACTACAGTTTATCTATTCTGGTATTGTTTGGCATTGCTTGATATCTTTCTTCACACCTATTTCTCTGTAGACATGGTCTCATGGCACTACCATTCCTCGTTGGTGTGGATTCCCAGCAGGTACCCTTTGAAACAATTAGAGGAGTGATTGAGTGCTGCAAATGGCCTGTAGATGTGGGCAAAGCCCTGTGGTTACTGGTGTACCATTCAGAGTGTATATGCTTTATGTGCATGGTTAAATAAGATAAATGAATAATACCCAAACTAACTGTGACGTTTGACTTTAATAAGTATGTTGCAAAGCCAGAAGCCATTTAGTTTAAGCAGAATCGTAATCATCCCATAAAATTACTTACACATGTGATATGTAAACATCTAAATACAAGTCATGAAATAGGGAAAATTATATCTTTCTGATCTGGATGGCTTACCACATTTTCAACAAGATTCAAATGCCAAACTGAGTTTAAGAAAGTGCCAGTGATCTTGTTTCTGACCAACACACAGTGTTCACCAAATGCCAACTGCTAGTTCAGTCAGCTGACTTCTTCCTCTTCAGTGCTCATACCATCTTCTTCTGTTCTCTCTTCACTTGAGGCAGAGTCATCTGCACTTCCTTCCCTGCAGTAGATGTCCTTTATTAAAACCTGTGCAATATGAAGTTACAAAATGGCCCAAACTGTTTGGACACTTGGCCATAAGGTTGTTGGACATTCCATTCAAATGGGTTTTAAAGCAGAATGACCTTTGCAGATAGAATTATCACTTCTCTAAGAAGGTTTCTATCAGGACTTTGAACCATGTCTGTGGGAAATTGACCCATTTAGAAAACAGTGATGGCTGGTCAAAAAGCCACAATTAATGTTTCAGTTAATCCCAAAAGCCATTGCATGGGGCTGAGGTCAAGGCTAATGTTTGTTTAAACCAACATCTTTATAGACTTAGGAGGATTACACCTGTTAGCAACTGCTGTGGATGAAACACATTAATTCAATAATTATAAGTGGTGTCCTAATACTTTGTCCATATAGTGTACTTGCACAGCTTGCGTGTGTAAAATATATTTTTTAAATTATTAGTTGCCCATTTAACTCAATCACACAAAATACTCAGATCCTGATTCAAATAAATCTGCATACCTTTGCTTGGAGTCAGTTTCAGAGCTGTGATTGTCACCATCAACATCCTCCTTTTTTGAGTTCTGACTTTTATCATTTTCTCCCTTGGATCTTACAAAATGTTCATCCAAGCCTGCTTGCTCCAAAGTGCTTTTGTATCTGAGCTCAGCATCACACTTAGCAATTTTCTGGGAGAAGAATCAGGTTAAAATTGTATAAATATCTATGGTTGGTTGCATGATTGTATAATTGTTTATTTGGGATTTTTTACACAATCATTGACAATTGGAGAACATGCAAACTCCATAAAGAAAGAACCTGGACCACCCCATCTGGGGATCAAACTCAGGACATACTTCCTGTGGGGCAACAGTGTTACCCACTTAGATAAACATTAGTATTGTATACTTTTAAGGCTCATGCATGTTAGGACAGACATTAGCCTTTTACTGTTAGAAACCAGGGTTTGAACCCCCAGCTGTGGAATCGGCATATGATTGACTATATGATTGTCTGGAAAAGATGGCAGAAGGTGCATTACTGCAATGTGCTCAATGATTCTGGGAAAATCCAAGACCCTGACCAGAATAAAGCAGTGGTAAAACAAAAATGTGCTAGGTCAAACTATTGGCACTGTACTGTACAAATGCTGGCGTAAAAACAATGATGTAATAATTAATTTAACTAAAATGCATGCCCTTTTAATTCCTCATAAGTTATGCTTAATTTATCAGCCTGACATTCTGTACCACACAAAAATAAATTCAAAAATGTTAATTAGGTTTGACCAAAAGAGTGAACGAAACATGTAGCTAAATAAGCAGGCAAATTAAAAATTACGAGATCCTTACTTGCAAGGTAGGTTTTGAGCCCATGGCAATGTAAAGCTCATTTCTCCATAGCAGATTCTAATTCATACCAGTCTGAAAACCACTTCTAGCTACCACAAACCACAATTCCACCTACTAGAGTCAGTTTTCGTAAAACGTAAAGCTTTCTCAGTACCTGTGACACCTGTTCAAAGAGGTAAGGGCGGGTTGTGACTCGAGCTTTCATCTCACTCAGTTCTCTTGTATAGTCCTTCATCCTCTCTTTATCAGCCTGTCTACAGTTAGAAGAAAATGTGCAGGTATTATGACAGACAATATGCAGTAATTTTAGTAAGGAAAAAGCTTATTTTCCCCCATAATTTAGGAAATTTAACAGCTAATACATGGCAGTGAGGGGCACTGTTTTGAATCTCAAAATGTTTGTGACTTCATATATTCATGTAGAATCGTTGATGCAAGGGATCACTGGTTTAAATGGTTTTTTTATTCATACTCAATTTTTGTAATTTGTGTATTGGTATAGGTATAGGCTGGGCTGGGTTCAAGGTTTTATTTAAATTTTTGCTCAAGAAAATACCTCACATTAAGCTTCTGTTACTAGTATATACAAACCTGTGCTGCTTCAGTTTCTCCTGAAAGACCTCTTTTAGACTTTTATGGGGGTCCATGGCTTTAGCTCGGGCTGCAACTCCTTTGCTAATAGTTTGGGAATTCATTCTGTGCTGTTTCATCCACTCTGCGCTTTCCCGCTCTTTATTTTCCCTCACCTCCACCGACTTCCTGTATTGTTGTGCATACAAGAAGAAAAAAGAAATCAAAATTCCTTTTAAATTCTGAAAATCCTACTCAACCATAGCGATGTGGTTAACCATAATTTGCTATTTTAGGGCTGTTGTGGTGTTGCTGTCACAGTTCCCAACTGTAGCAATGTTTTCACATTGACATTGTAGTTTTACAAAATGATTTATTCAATGAAAAATCATGAAAGTATGTTTTACCCTCAGCATTCATTTTTTTCATCCATTTGCCTGGTCTGATGAATTAAAAAACAATGGACCCTATCCGCCTTTAACAGATCAGTCTGCTGTTGTGGGTGTAATAGTATTAGAAATGTTTTCTTGGCACACATCAGACCTGCCCAATACCACTTGATCTTTGTTTACATGTCACATTCATTGAGTACTTTTGTTGACCATATGAATCCCTCAAAGTACTTAAGCCTTACAATTGTTGCATTCAGTTTAATACAGCACAATGCCACAAAACAATGGCAATATGTTCAATGTACACTTTAGAACCACTTAGTCAACATATGTGAATCTTATAGAGCTTTTGAGATGTGATAAGCAGGAAGATTCACAGTATAAAGTAATGCAATTATGTCAACATGGAACAAAATCTCAATGGAGCATTTTTACGTTTATCAAAAGTCGGCTGTTTTTGTGGGGAAGGGGTTTTACCCAATATAACATAAGATGTTTGAGTTTATAATAAGTGTTAATGAATCAAGGAATATTCTAAAAAGCAAATGATTAATTCCACCAAAAGGATTTACCACAAAGGTCTGGCTTTACAAAATTACACAAAAAGAATTTCACCTTATGGCTATAGACCTTTTCCTGGCCGCATCAGTAATGTAGGTTGGAAGAGTATCCCTGGATAACGATGTCAAGCCTCCAAAAGAATTGCTTCTCTTCAAACTGTCAATACTCGTTGCTTTCTAGCAAGAAAGAAATGTCAAGTTACAGCACATAGTTAGAAAAAATATAATCACTGTAAATGGAAAGCTACAAACACAGAATTCTAAATAAAATGGCAAACCAACTGTTGAATTGTCTGGACTGCTCCTGCTGTTATGCTGTCGAAGAGTTGATGTGAGCAGTTTGAACGGTTGGCAGATAGTGACTTCTTTTCTTTCTCCTCTCTCCATCACCTCTTTCTGGAAAACCTGGTATAGCTTATCAAAATCTGGTACTTTAGTGTTGATCTTTGGTTGGAATGATGGCGCCTGCTGTAAGAAACCGAGCAGTTTGCTCTTTGTTATCTGTGCAGTACTGGCTTGAAGATTAGCTCTGGTACTCCGGCTTTGAACAGGGGCTGAGGAGGCCCTGAGAGTCTCCAGAGCTCTCATCTGAATGCGGATCTTCCTCTGTTGCTCCTCATCTAAAGTAATATTCATTTAAATTTTTAAAAATAAAAAAGTTAAGCATCAAGCATCAAAATTACATTGAATAAGGAGCACTCCATCACCTTCTAAATTTGCTTTAGGTATAGCTCTTCTTTCACCTGAAAGTTTTTTGCTTTGACTTTGATTTTTAGGGCTAGTGTCCGGTTTAGTCTCGTTTGTCCTTCTAGCCTCTTTTTGGTGAAAAATAAAAGGTTTCTGAATTGATAACAGGAACTCTTTTCTCCGCTGTCGTCCTTCCAGACTCTTAATTTCCTGTTTTTGTACTATTTCATTATAAACTGTTTTAAAGACATGCTCAGGAACAGGTGATGCATGGAACTGTTTTTGACACTCAGCCCAGTCATACTCTTCCTTGATTATCTTGGAGTCTTTAAGTTCAGGATTTGTTTTCTTCCAGATGTCACGTGACTTGCTTGTAGCAACTCTTAAGTTACTGGAACAGTTTATAGTTTTGGTTTGGCTTATTTTGGAGCTAAGATTTGGAGTAGAGGAGGATTTCTGAGGTTGAGCAAACCTAGACATAAAAAAAACTGGTATTAAAGATTGTAGGCTGTTTTTTTGTGACTAATTAATATCATGAACAGTATACAATTATTAACTACAATCTATATGCTTTGTAAAATTTAATTATCAGTTCAGTTTTCTTAAACCACTTTTTTTAATCAGGGTCAGGTAGAGGTGCTGGAGCCTATCCCAGGTCTTCAACGGGGCGTCAGTCCATCACAGGTACCTACAGGACAATTCAGTGTCTCCAATTAACCTGGTGACATGTCTTTGTACTGTGGGAGGAAACCAGAGTACCAAGAGGAAACTCAGCGTACACAGGGAGAACATGCGAACTCTGTACAGAAAAGACCTAGATCGCTCCACCCAGGACCTTTTCACTGTGAGGGGACGGTGTTAACCACTAAGCCACCGTGCCGCCCAATTGATCAATTAAAAAGAAAAAACTAAAATTACTATGCTAAACAGTTCACAACCTAAAAAACATCTGGTCAGTGGGATTCCTACTGAGCTTTACTAGCTGCAATTATTCACTTATGAGAAACTTATAGCTTATAAAATATTAAATAAATGTAAGTACCAGATAGTCTAACATGATTAATAAAGTACTCAGTGTGTACATACAAACATCCTTTTCAGTGCCGGTCTCTGTAACCTACCAGTGTAATAATTAGAGCAAGAGCTTCATCAACCAGAGATATAATTAGAAAAAGAGCTTACAGGTAGGTACTTCCTCTGCTCTTAAAAATGTTTTCCTCTCTATAGCCATTTTGCAGTTCATCACTGGTCTTCAGTGGAGCATCAGTGCTTGCAGTGAGCAGTGAGTTTTCCAGGATCCGGCTCTCTAAATCAGCCTGATGCTGCAGCTCAATCTGCTTAAGATGTTGTTGGTGTGAAGTCTTCAAGGCGTCCAAGCGAAGCTCTAGAAGAATGTTGGGTATCTCTCTGTTCTCTAACAAGTTTTGGTTCTTCTTAGATCTCATCTTGATCAGATTTACAGTCTTCCTGTGTTCTGAGGAGAGGAGATAGTGAACTTCAAATTAGACACTCTTTGCATAAGGAAACTGAGCCAATACATCAGAAAAATAGAAGCAGCATCAGCTTTTTATACATGGTTGTTCCTCTAACCTATATGTTATTACATTTGTATTATTCAAAACAATAAAACAATAAAATATATAAAATATTGTATGAAAATGGATTTGAGTTTGACCATACTTAAAAAAGCACTATTCACACAGTCATAAAGTTGTTTGTCTAAGAATTGGTAATTTTATTCAATATATAATCAACAAGCAATGATATTCGAAACATACATGCAGAATTTAAGTTTACCGGTTTTCCTGCAGTATTGGACATCTCAGCCACTGGTAATTTCTGGTCGTGTCTGAGAGAGCTTATTATCTGGCCTTAAAAAAATCTGGTTTTCACCTTTTTGGAATGCTTTAACAAACTCTGAATATGTTATAAAAATATACATTGGTCTCTCCTTAAAGGGAGTATATTGGCCATTTGATGTTGGCTTTTTGGTTATTTAAAATCACAACCATAGTAAACATTAAAAAATATAGATTGATAAATTGCTAGATTGATAGAGTGATACTTTTTTTATTATTTACGTGACCCTCAGTTGAAACAAATTTCCAAAACAGACTACAAATACAAAAACTTTGACCATTCTCAAGTCCAGACTAACAAGCTGTCAGTTCAATTGTGCTTTGTATATTCTTGAGTCGATTTATTGTACCATTTAGCTACTTGAACTAGATTTAATCATCTGGCATTTAATATTATTTGGATTTAAAGCTTTGTTTCTGTTAAAAGTGTGTACCACCTTCTGTACGAAGTTGTTACAGCCGTTGCTATGGCAACTGTAAAGGCGACCCACAACACAACACAATTTTGTCGAATTGCTGCAAAAAAAAATATTATCTTTTGTTACACATGCATAAACACAGAAGAATTTATCTGGAACTAAACATGAATTCAGATTCAACATTTTAAAATAAAAAAAAAAACTGTCTAGAAATCCGTGATACGTCAAAGATCCTCAAAGAGGAACTGTTCTCTTCTCACCGGAGTCACGACACGATGAGCATGGTGCAGTCAGGACGCAAATACAGGATACATTACATAATCCAACAAAATATTTTCATTTTCATTACAGTCTCATCTCATTATACTAAAAGACCGTCCATGCTCAGCCGGTTGTGATGTGCTTCGCATTAGTCCCTCCCATCAGCCTCTTCCTTCTACTGCTGCATTACCTCCATGGCAGCAACAGAATTCATTAGATGTGTTTATAAACGTATTAATAATATAGAACCTATATTATTGTACAAACAAATGCATTATGATGGGGAATTGTCATAGATGAGGCTTTATTGTCTTTTCAGCTATGATACGAAACGACGTTGCAAGACAGTACAAAAAAAACTGTCCTAATATCGAGACAGCCAATAGCAGCAAATTATATAATAGCAGCTATGTAATATACAGATAGCAGCAAAAATGCAACATTGTGCAAATTGAAACTGTGCAGATATGCAAGTAATGCTTCTAACACTCATGAATACTTGAAGTGGCACTGTAAGGTCCTGGGTTCAATCCCCAGGCCTTTCTGTGTGGAGTTTGCATGTCCGTGTGGGTTTACTCCGGGTGCTCCGGTTTCCTCCAACAGTCCAAAAACATGCAATTGAGGTAAGTTGACTATATTAAATTGTCAATGATTGTGTACAATATAACCTTGTGTACTGATGAAAATATATACTGTGTTTATGTCATGAATGTAACCAAAAATGCAATACATGACATTAAAATCCTAATAAACAAACAAAATGTATTTGATTGTTTATGTATCAAGTATTTTTAACAGAGGAGTTGAAACTGAAAGTGCGAAGTACTTTTAAGAAGATTTTCAAGAACTTGAAGATTTCCTGGCAGTGCAACTAACGCAGAGGCCTTATAAATTTCATAGAAACAAAGGAAAGCCTTGTGAAACTACAGAACATCCACCGGATAATTTATGAAGATTGAGAACAAGTGTCAATGACAACTATAAGGAGATCACTTGATAGCCAAAGATTCCATGGTTGGACTTTAGGGTGCATGCCATCCTAAAACAAAAAGGACAGGAAGGGTTTAGAAAGGCTTCCAGAGTTCTGGGACTTAATTATATGGTGTGACAAATGAAAACAGGAACAGTTTGGCTATATGTTTTGGTGGTTTGACTGGTGCAAGCAAGGCTTGACCACAAGAATACTGGATGGATTCGGGTCAGCAGTGATGTGGGGGTGTTTTTCTGCTGCAGGACCTGGTAATCTTGATTGTGTGTTTGGTATCATAAAATCACAGAAACATAAAGGCACTTTGAGGAGGAATTTTATGTCTTTTGTGGTGATATTGCACCTTGGTCAGAGGTTAGAGAAATCAGCTGCTAAATCCCACGGTCATTCTTTGGTCAGATCCCTTTAATTGCTTGAGTATGTCAAGGATGAGGGTTTTGATTTAGGCCGAGGGTTGAATTATAGAGCATGTGGACATTGTTGAGAGAAATAGATGGTTTATGACAAAATTTAAATTATG
>JAYDZG010000011.1:10673948-10687776 GCA_034509265.1 Microcambeva bendego
GGACCTCAGAAAACACAATGGACCAACACCAGCAGATGACATGGCACCCCAAACCATCACTGACTGTGGAAACTTTATACTGGACTTCAAGCAATATGGATTCTGTGCCTCTCCTCTCTTCCTCCAGACTCTGGGTCCTTGATTTCCAAAGGAAATGCAGAATTTACTTTCATCAGAGAACATAACTTTGGACCTCTCAGCAGCAGTATATATAAAATCAAGAAACATACCCCTGAGCATAACGTGAGATTAGCCTTGACAAAAATAGAATACCAATGTTGGCTGCCAAAATGCAAAGCTTGTTTAATAAATATTTCATTTACAACAATGGACTTATGTTAGTTTAATAGTAGTTTTACAATTTACAATGTAATATTCGGGGTAATCTGTTAAATGGAAAAAAAAATCTATTTCAAATCTTTATTGTTTTTGTTTATTTGTATAAGACCCAAGTAAGATCTTTTTAGTCTGTTTATGTCTCATATTGTAGCAGGGGTCACAGCCTCCTTGTCCTCTGAAAAATGGGGTTGAGTCCCGGAAAAGATTGTGAACCTCTGTTCTACAAAGTAAAGCTTATAAACTTTGCTACAAACCCACATAAGCTTACTGTAAACATTTTCACCTCGGACATCTTCCTCCATCTTTGTTGCAAATAATTTAGCAATAATCTTCAGGAAAATATTTTCTTTAGCTGCCATTACTTATGCTGATTATCAGCCAGAATGATCAGTCACAAACAAGCTTAATGCTGCCAGAGCAGCCAAAGTGAAATTAGTCCTGATCCTCCTATCTGCAGTCTTGTAAATCCAGAATTCTGTCCACTCTCACAATCCTTGGAATAACATGGTGTGCTCTCTTCAATGGTGTCTTTAGCTTCCAGCATTTAATTTAAACCAATGAGCTTTCCTGCAAAGTCCTTCATTTTAAAACCACCACCGCTTAATGTCTGGTCTAGATGTTTTAAGATTAAATCACTCAAAACCCATTACAAAGACCCTTTCTTTGTGTAATCAATTTTCTAATAATAACACATGTCAGTATGCTGACTGGCTAGTTTTAATATTTGTAACTAATTCTAAGAGCTTATAAGATATCATGGAGGATTATTCATGGAGTTTTAGTGATCAACACATATTGAGGTACATTAATGTAATTAATACACAAGACGTTCATCGTTTATCAATATTTATTGGCCAAAAGCAACAAAAATAAAGAGACAAGTGATCATATTTATAAATTACATAACATGAAAACTATAATATAGCACACATATAAAGCACATTGGCAGTTTTAGGTGTTTGAGCAGCACAATCAAGGCATCTCTTTGAAGACATGCAAATAATTTGGTAGAACAATTTTAATGTGAGGTGGAATGATGGGTGCAGGTGTGTGAGCAGAGCTTTTCTCTCATGCACACCGCCTTGCTTATGCACAGTATTTCGTCCACACAGTGTCATTTGGTATTCAGAAAAGAAACATAAAATAAATGAAAGCACATCTTAACACATCAATTTCATAATGTTTGTGTACACATAGTACAAATAAAGAAGTCAGCATACACAGAGTAAAAAAAGAGTAAATGAACTAAATGACTTTTTGAAGGAGCTGACCTTTTAGAAAGCAAATAAGTGCAGCGTGAAAACAATCTGTAATGTGAAATGGAGGACCTTGTAAATATTGAAACACTTAAATTTCAACTCCGCTGTTTGTGTCAGGAAATGGTTTGCTCTTAAGTCATAAAATGGCAGGCTGTGGACAGCTGCTGGTATTGTATCCCTGGTGACTAAACAAATAGCTGTCACATCTGAAGTAGGGAAATTTAAATAAAATAAACTTACTAGAACTAAAAAAGAGGAAAATAAATTCAAATTTTAAAGTGCCAACCGGGATTTGGATAAACAAACATATAGGTGATAGGTTATTCATAAATGAGTTGACAATGAATAGTCCACACTTTCTTAAAAAGTCAAATTCTGACATTTCAAAATGTACTTTAATTATTATTAAATACAAATATCATGCTAATTCAAAAATACACCAAATTCCTCTACAGGGAACAAACCTGTGAATCTATTTGGCTCCTCCCATAAGGGGTTGCATTAATGATTTGGCATTTTAACACCGGATGCCCTTCCTGAAGCAACTCTCATGTTTTTTCAAGATTGCGACAGGCACTACAATGCACTAGGGGTTTGTGCGTCCTAGTGGATAAGGTGGAACAACATCGAGTGTCGAACAAGGGAGTTTAGACTCTTGGTGCTAGTGTGCTAGCGGAAAATCAAGCTGCCAACCTGGGCATACAGAGACAAAACCTAAATAAGTGCACACATTCAATGTATGTGAGGAGATTCAAATATTTAAGAAAAATGTGAAAAGGCATATCACTTAAATTCAGCTTTTGGCCAATCAAGACACATGAGCTTTCTTCCTTCTGCTTCCTTAATCTTTACACAATTGAATTGAATATTTAGCCTTTTCCTGCAACATCTGTTCTACCTGATTACTGAGGCCACATCCATTAATGTGATTTAATTCTATAGACACATCAGCACTTTACAAATCTTTCACTTGAAAAATACACACAACAGAGCTGCACATAGACAAAGCTTTAAAAACCACACACATTGACTAAGAAAACGTGATCGTATATATGATACGCTGATTGTATTGGAAATCCATTAATATAGAATTCAGATTCTACGTATTGATTGGTGAAATGCACATTTGGATTCAATATATAAAATATGGAAACAATCATTTTGTTGTGTGCTGATGGTTTCTCAGGCACTATAGTACACCCGATAGTACAGAGTCTTATTCCGCCATAATGAGTAGGAGTTGTCGAACTTGATCAGGTACGTGCCTTCTCCAGGGAACTCGTGGCTACCTCCTTGAACGGCAAGGTGACTGTCCTGACGATACACAGGCATTATCTCACCTAAATTAGAATTGCCCACTGGTTTAGACCCTTTCTCCACATCGCCAGGAATCACTGGTCCAGCTTTAAAAGAAAGAAAGTTTTAACATGGTGCAGCATGTTACATATAGAGAGGAGTTATTGTCAAAAATCCCACTATACGTGAAGAGAACTTTTCTCCTACCTCTCAAAAACATGCCAGTATGTAATTTACTCTAATCTTACCAAGATGTAACACTTGAATGTGTGCAGTTTGTGATGCTTTGTTTAAAGCCGTTCAACTTCTGCTTTCTTTTTTCTGATTGCCCCCCAATCATAATGAAACAATAAAGAAAATCTCTGTATAGAATAAATATTCTGTGAGCACACCAGCGGCAAGATTCAGAACCCTTTGGTTCAAATCTTGGCTCTACCTCCGGTTGGCTGGGTGCCATCTAGTGGGCACAAATATCAGTGTCTGAAGCAGACAGTAATTGGCCACTGTATTAAGTGGGTGGGGTCTCGAAATGCTGCGCAATGACTATGGTTAGCAGACCGAGATGCCTGTGCAGAAAGCAATGGAGAAAAGAAGAGATCTGCTAGGACTTATTTTCAGGGATCCTCGGCAGTGGAAGACAGATTGACTACGCTAAATCAAGAGAAAAAATACAAAATACATAGAAAGTAAAGATAAACGTGGCTACAATGCTCAGAGGTGATCACTCACCTTCTAACTCATCTTCGTCCTCGTCGTCGCTGGATTCACTGATGTGAACAGTAATAGCTCGGCTGGTGACGGGAGACCAGTCAAAGTACACGCCAAACCCAATGTCATAGCCATCTGTAGCAAACTCCCAGCACACTCGCTTGGCTTCTGGATTGGTAGGTACATGGATGGTCATGATGTCACCCCGGTACACAGTGACCACACTGTCCTTCTCCTGTTTTAGCTTAGCTTTAAGCTCCTTTATATCCACCGAGGTCCATGTGCTGGCTGGTTGCAAAGGTGGTAATTCTGCAATAGGAGACATTTATTTAGTATTAAACGATTTTAAATGTTATGACCCAATCTAGATGTTCCCTGGAGAGACATTAAATCTGCCCCTCATGCATTGACCTTGTAAAATTATGCTTTAGAGAGTTTTAGGAATACAACAGATTTTAATTTACCAAGTGTTAATTTACCAAGATGGGACATCAGGCTGGATTCCATTAAAACCAAAAGGGGTATAGATAACCCAGAATGTACATTTGCATTTAGGCTGTCAAAAAACATATATTTTTTTAAATTTATTTTATACCACAAACCCCTTCAGTTCCATCCAATATGAAATACAGATGTGATTTACTGAAGCAATAGAGCATGAGAGGGAATGTCTTATAGCGAATAACATCACAGCTGTGATTTGAGCGCAGACACAAGCTGAAAGTGAGTACCGTAGATAACCCCACCACATGTTCTATTGATTTATACAACACTATTTAACAAGAATAAAATAAAAAAAGCCCAGAATTGCTCTAAAAAAATAAGTAGTTATGCTATGTTGCTATGCAACTGTAAACATTCCCTCGCCTGCCAAACATAGTATGCTACAAAAGGCAAATATTTTATATAACACTAACAACATTTAGTTTTAGTGTTATATATTTATTATTTATATTTATTATTTATTTCTATTTAGTGTTAATATTTATTTATATTATATATTAATCATGTTATTTGTATGCATTAATCATCACATTTCTGTTCATTGTGCAGTTAGAAAAAAGGCTTTTCTGTAGGATGTGCATTGGCATCAATCATCCCAGCTAGCTTCGCTGATGGACTCTGAACTGTGTCGTCTGTTACCTGGCAACATGTCAGAGGAGTAATACAGTTGGTGTAAAAAAAAAAAGCTGTACTGTTATCACAAATATCATCACCGCTGGAACGCTTCTCAACCAATCAGATTGTAGGGTCGGAACTACCTGTTGTGTAACAATTTTTAATTTAGATACCTTCAGGGATAAATTGAAGTGCACATAGGTGCCAAGTGATTCCATTTTTACTTACTTAAAAATGCGTATTAGGCTCCAGTTAACAGGGAGAACATGCTCCACACAGAAAGGATGCTACAAGGCGACAGTGCCACACGTGCTGCACAATAACAAACTCCTGGATAAAATCCATCATTCAATTTGTTTTCAATTACATTTATGTATACATTTATTATTATTAAAGACTTAAATGCAGGAATTGGTTAGTGCATTTTTTTCTTCTTTTTTCTCAACAGGGAATGTCTCTAAGAATTTTTAGAAAGTGTTCTTTCTCAGGAGAGCATGATGAAATATGACGACACATGTTAGCTGTGGCTGTTCAACAAGACGTGCTAACCTTTTCTCTCCCCAGAGGGGGAGGATTTCTCAGCGGTGCTATCCTGGGACTCTTCTCCTGCAACTGGCTCATCCTGTTGAAAAAAATTAACAATTGAACGCGAGGACGAAACAAAAAAGAACAGAAATGCTGTAGTGGTTTGGGTGAGAGGATATACCTCGGGGGAATGTAATCTTTTTATACTGGTGTCATCATTCTTTTGCTGCTGGTTATCGTTCTCCTTTACTGGCTGCGAAAGGTCTGTGCTTTGAAGTCTTAAGAAAGGAGAACACTTACTGAAATCAAAAGTATTAGATTGTCTGCACTTTATAATTAATATTACTGATACATTATGTAAAGGATGTGATTATCACCGGATATACAGTTAAGATTTCTGTTTTTACGTTATTTAGAATGAATGTTTTTTTTTAAGTTTGTTTAACTAACAGTAGGTCCGGCTAGCAGAATTATTTGTTGGGTTAAATATGTTAATAAAAAACACTTAACCATGATAGATCACTAAGCTGGAGAGAATATTACGTATTGCTATCTACACCTTTCACCCCAGACAACAAAGCTATTTTTTCCTTTCACCAAACTTGGCACTGTGTTTACATGAGATACTGGGGCACCTCAGCAATTTGTCAAAGCCCCCTAACACACACACACACACACACACACACACACACACACACACACACACACAGCTCAGTTCATGACACTTTACATTTTCATCATTTAGCAGACACCTTCAAATGACAGTTGCTGTCTGTGGATTTTAGGGGTTGCTCAGGGGTCCAGTGGTGAGACTTGAACCACTTAAGCACTAAGATGCGGCTTGCTCAGCTTTGAGTGCAACAAGTGTTCAAGATTGAACCATCTATATCCAGCATGATATAAGTAATAACAGCATATCTGAAGGTAAAGTATCTTTATTCAATATTTAATTTATAAAGGAGGATACCTGTCGAGCGGGTTAGAGTCGCAGTTTTTGGACGCTATCCCGGAGAAGGAAGAAACAGATAAGGAAGATAACCTGGATTGCAGCTCCGACGTGGCCTCTAATTTCTCCATTTCTAAACACAAAGACATTGTAATATATAAAACACAAAACACAAGATCCAAACACAACCCGAAAAAAACACTCAACTACTGATCTTACAATCACTCCTGTCATATCAATCACATGATGCTTTATTACCGCAGAAACAGTAATCAGTAAAATACCAACATGAATAGATCATGTAGTGTATATAACTTCAACAGTACCAGCTGTGTGGCGCTTCCTTAAGCAAACACTCCGCACAATTGCGCATTTAATCAAGCAGCTAATCTGAGCTACTAATCATCATCAACAATACACACGATCTGTCACAGCAGAATTCAGCAGCATCAGATACCTCCAGTAATGACACGAGTCCAGCAGCAGGATGTGAGGACGAGGTTAATAAATGTAGAGTAACGATGCTGCCTGTGTAACTGTGTAACACCAGGATAAACTACCAAAGCGACAGCAACAGCGACACTGACTGTGAATCTGAGAATGTTGCACTCCAAACAAACTTGAACTCTTATCTATTTTCATAATAAGAGTCCTCTACCACTAGCTTGTATTTTTTTGTATTCATTTTTATTTGACTTAAACACGTGGCGTTATTGGGGGTTAATGGGTAGCACTGGCACCTCACAGCAAGAATCAGAATCAGACTTTATTGGTACTTTGACACATACAAGGAATTCCTTTGGTTGAAGAGATGCACACACAAAAAACCCCCCAAATATATATTTAAGAACAAAGTGTTTGTTTAATTGAGTCCTTAAATAAGTTATAAAGGTAATTTGTAGTTGCACAAGTGGATTACCAGTTCAGTGGTGTTTTAAATGTTCATGAGTGAAACGGAATGTGGAAAAAAGCTTCACTGTAGGCTGGATGTTTGAGTCCTTATGTGTATGGAGCCCCTGCCTGATGGAACAGATGATGGCCAAGTCAGTGATGATTTTCCTGGTTCTGGAGGAATGCACATACAGCAGTGTGGGCAGCTTCATCCCGATGGTCCTCTCTGCAGACCTGATAATGCACTGTCTTGATGTTGTGTTTGGTGGCTGAGCTGCACCACACAGCGATGGATGTGGTGATGATGGATTCTATGATGACTGTGTAAAACTGCACCATCAGCATTTGTGGTAGGTTGAACTTCCTTAGTTGTACAGGAAGTACATCCTCTGCTGAGGCCTTATGACGATGGAGTTGATGTTGTTGTCCCACTTCAGGTCCTTGGAGATCGTTATCTAGGAACTTGTAGGACTCCACAACCATCAATGGTGAGCTCTGGCATGGTTTGGGGCTCCTCCTGAAGTCTGTGGTCATCTCCACTGTTTTCCGCTCCATGTTGTTCTGACTGCTCCAGAGGATGTCACTGATAAGGCTAATGACTGTGGTGCCATCTGTATACTTGAGAATTTTAACAGAAGAGTCCATGGAGGTACAGTCATTCGTGTGCAGCAAGAAGAGCAGTGGGGAGTGTACACAACCCTCTGGGGCACCCGTGCCTAGGGTTTGGGTCCTTGGAGCTTTCCCAGCCTTACCTGCTGTTTTGTCAGTAAGGACGTTAGTTATCCATTGGCAGGTTGAGGCTGGTACACTGAGTTAAGTCAGTTTACTGTTTAATAGTCCTGGAATAATTGTAATCAAGGCATGGCTGAAGTCCAGAAACATAATCCTTGCATATGTTTATAAGTGGTCAAGATGCTGAGACCTGTTGGGTCAATGCAAATTGCCAGGGGTCTAGCAGAGACTTTTGAAAGACTTCATGACCACAGAGGTCAATGCGACCAGTCTGTAGTCATTTAGTCCTGTTATTGTTGACTTTTTTGGAATGGGACTTATTGTGGAGCATTTAAAACAGGATGGAACAACACAGCTCCAGTTATCTGTTGAAGATCTTTGTGAAGACAGATGAAAGCTAGTCTACACAGGTCTTCAGGCAGGAAGGAGAGGACCTGGTTGATTCATCAGGACCTGATGCCTTCTTGATTTTCAGGGTGGTGTGATGATTTGAGACACTGAATTGAGCTAGGATGCATAAAGAGGTGCATTGTAGTGCCACAAGTTGGGTTATAATGCAGAGGAAAAATTCCACTGCAAAGTGGTGAACAGAGAAAACTTCTTCTAAATTCAAAATTAAATTTAAATAAAAAAGAAATAATTAATGTATGCAAACATTCATAGAAATAATAGTGTGTGTGTAACTCCTCCCCTTTTCTTAACTATTTTTAGAGGAGTCCCTATCGCTCCCTTATATGAACAAACCAATCGTGATTTACTCTTAATCTGTTTATTT
The DNA here is from genome assembly GCA_034509265.1 of Microcambeva bendego. Taxonomy (NCBI): domain Eukaryota; kingdom Metazoa; phylum Chordata; class Actinopteri; order Siluriformes; family Trichomycteridae; genus Microcambeva; species Microcambeva bendego. The sequence goes on from JAYDZG010000011.1 coordinate 10,682,539, forward strand.
GGAGTACTGTATGATTGTCTTAATTATGTAGGAATAATTACTTTCATTATATAATGTAATATAATCACTTTCATTAAACACACTTATATTGTGCAGTTATATTTACTTTATATCCGCTGTATCATATCACATGCAGTCTCTATGCAGTGTTCAGAAATCAAGCAGCTGCACCTTTACAATACATTTATACAAGTTCAAAATAAGTGCTATGCTTCTGTCAAACTTTCTTGTTTATTTATTTATTTATTTTTTTAATGATTCACTTCGTCTTAGTCTCATAGTTTGAGACTCACTAACAAATGTAACATCAATGTAAAATGATCATGACACATAATTGTGATATAATTAACTTTGTGTTTTTCCCCAGAATTTCAACATTTTATACTTCAAAAACAAACCATAAAATGGCATAACTGCCGTAATTAGGCCACAAGAGGTTTAGCACCTCCACAGAGAATGAAGTTTATAATAGTGCAGCTTGGAGACTCATCACAACATTCCCCTAGGCATAATTATCTTATTCTGGAGCTGCAGTTAACACAGGGTTTACTGAAAGAAACATGCATAACTTGTATATAGGCAGTCATGGCCTAGTGGTCAAGGTACTAGCTTAGTAATCATTAAGTCACACAGCTATATGGTTCAAGCCCTACCACTGCCAGGTTGAGCAAAGACTCAGACTGTCAGTGTTGCAAGTAGCTGAATAGCCGTTATAAACAGTATGTACTGTAAAAAAAAGTAATATTGTTTTAGTGTGAAATTGTCTTTTTTTTTTAAAGAGATTCTCACATTGGCTACACATATCACTATTTTAATTTTCTCACGGACAAGTTAGAAAATATTTGATAATACATGGCAGAAATGTTTTCTTGTAAAGCTTTACATCCTGACAGACATGAAGAGAAGGGGGTCTGTTTTGTCTGTACATCAATCAAGTTGATCCAGGGAAAGGGCCTGCAAACAAAAGCAATTTAATATAAGAAAAAATCAAATTGAAAAAGAGATATATGTATACTATATGGCTGTTTGTGGACACCACTCTTTATTAGTCTTTTAGTCACCCGTATGGTTGCTAATCATTTTAGAAAATTTGCTTTTTGTCCTGTTCCAGCAAGACTTTGCCTATTTGCTCCTGCCCATAAATACATGGAGTGGTGTAGGTGAACCCATTTTGGCCTGCACAGAGGGCTGAACTCAAGTGCTCTCAACACCCTCGTGATAAATTAAAATGTCCATTGTGAGCCAAGTATTTTCATCCACCATCTGTGAAAGACCCCATGTGTGCTCTTTTGACCAAAAGGATGAAATTTCACCAACGATACTCAAATGTGCAAAGGCTCTCTTAAGTTGAACCAGTCCACAACCCACATTTTCACACACCAGCATGTACATTTTAGAGGGTAAACCTTTTCTAGGTAACAACATTTTTGGGAATCTGAGGTATATAATGAAGAAATCATAAATCACTCACAATCCAAAAGATGGCAATGTAAATAAAATACGTACAATAGTATTGTGTTTATTGCAGTAGTGTAAAGTGTGATATGCTGTGAAGCCACTTACTCATCAGAGCTATTTAGTTTAGCTGCACAGGATGAGTTGACAATGCTCTGGTAAGTAAAATGTACGGTTGAGATTTTGCTCTGAAACAGATCATTCAGCAACTGGATGGTTTGGTTGGAGCTCAACCCCTCGGCAGTGCAGATGTTAATGAGAGTGTAGAGTGCAGCAGACACCCACCTCCGATCCAATGATAGACCACCTGACATCAAAAGAACATCAAAAGAACTTTATACACAGCATGCATTTTCACCAGTGTGTTAAATGGCAACAACACATCGTTATGTAATTAAATAAGCAAGAGATTTGGCCATTACATTGGCATGAATCCAGAAGGTGCATTGCATTAGGGCTTTAAAACAGTTTTACACATCAATCATATTAGGGCCACTTTCTATTTTTGACAGCTGCAGTGCACTGCTCATGAAGGTAGTCACATTTTTTGAGTGCAGGTAGTTTAGACGTGGAATTCACTCTAAACTTTTGGGTATGAACCAATCATGGCAGATCACGCCCACTCATACCGATTATATTCCCTGGGATGGATGGGATCTTCCATCAAGACAATGCAACATGTCACACAACGATAAATTTCCTAGACATTCCAAGTACCACCCTGGCACACTAATTCCCCAGACTTGAACCTAACTGTGCATCTGTGGGACCGCCTCAATCATCATGTTCACTGATCCTCCTCGATAGAGGAAGTTGTGGAATGTGTCGCAGTCAGAATGGCTTCAGATACCTGTGACTACCTACCAGGATCTTATTGAGTCACTACCAGCCTGTCTAGCTGTTGCTGTCTGTGCCTTACCTGGCAGTTACTCTGGATGTTAGCTGGTGGTCGTAATAGTTTGACACTTTAAGAATGGAGGTTGCCCCACCAGCATATTAATGGAATAATTGGATTGACAATTTGCAGTAAATACTTATTTCACAAGGTTCTTCATTTGTGAAATACTGTGAAAATAATTTATTCATCATGAACCATTTTACTCGGATCAGGGTTAGTTAGCCTATGCTGAAAACACTGCAGTAAAGAGGGAATGCACCCTGGATGGGTTACCATTCTTCTGCAAGACATCAAAAACGCTCATTCACTCCCTCACTCACACAAACGTAACCTTTACTGGTAAAGGTTTGAAAAAAGAGTATCCTGAGAGATACATAGAGAAAATGTTTAACTCAATAAAGACAGTAAACAGTGAAGCCAAGTCCAAATCACACTTGTGCTCCAACCTCCATCTGGCTAGCAGAATAAATAAATCCTAAATAGAGTGCATGACTGTGTAAACACTTGTTTTTGATTGATTACCCTGGAATATGAACTTACCACTCACGGTAAGTGGGCATGATGCACTAAGCACTTCTTTATCCATTAAAGCTGCATCCACTTGATTATGACGAAGCCACATTTGAGCTGAATCACGGCACACAAAACCGTACTGAGGTTTAAAAATAAGTGTGTGACCAAGTAGTAAAGCCAGTCTGTAAAGAAATAATAATATATGGCAATTCATTGTCTATAGTACACATTTAACTGTATAGCAGGGTGACAGTAGAGTTCTCAAGATATCTGAATTATAATCTCTCACCCTTTGATGAGCGAAACAATAGAACCACCCACCAAAAACATTTGCGCATGTCACAATCAGGGTTAAAGGAAATCCTGGGCTGATGGTAGGTAAACATAGCAGAAACAGACCTATTGACTTTAAAAAAAGGGCGGACGACAGGGTGGAGACTCTAAAACAGCAAGATGTTCTCACAGGTCCACATAGGCCAAGGAAAGACACTCTTTGTTGCCACAAAGTATGAAGGCTGTGTCATGTTGTGTGGAACACCATAAGCCATGGAACAATATAATATCACTGTATTTTTTTTTTGAATTTAGAATTCTCTTTTCATCACTGTGTAGTAAATTTTAACCCAATCTGTGCAGTGAAACACAAATATACACACTAGTGAACACTAGGGAGCACTGAGCACACATGCTTGGAGCAGGTTAGGTGCCTTGCTCAAGGGCACTTCAGTCGTGACCTGTCGGCTAACCCAGTTCTCTAACCACCAGGCCATGGCTGTTACAATCGTGTGTGTGACATCTCGATGTGAGATAATACCTTTGTAATGGCACCGCTGAGGTGAAGCTGTACACAAGACAGTGTTTAGGTAGCTGATTGTAGAGCTCTGCGCACACCTGAGGAAGATGAGAGGGCAAAATGCAAAGGAAGAGCAGATCTGCCCAGATAGCCAGTCGATGGTTATTAAAATAACACTCCACACCACTCTTTGACAATTCTGCTACAATATAAAGCAAACCCATAGTTTAAGCTTAATGTGTATCCCTTGTGCTGTAGCATGTGTGTACTGTGATCACTGTAATTACTGGCACACCTGGTAAAGATGAGTAAAAGCAACAGAGAAATGAACAGTTTTGATAAAATCCACTTCATCTAAAAAAAAGTCAAGTAATCACTATTTTTATGAAAACAATGTGTCACAATTACACACACATATTTGTAGATGTAAAGAACCATACAGACTGGTCATGTGGTTTTTGCTTTTTGTGTTAATGGGGACTGTAGATTCCCATTAATGACATTTTGTGTAAACATAAATACATGACCAAGTAAAACTTACTCAGCATGTCAGGGCTTTTTGTTGAGATATTGATGTTAGATGGTTTGAAGTCTGGCACAGACAGTAACAGCTGTGCCAACTGTTTGCCAATGCAGCCTCCTCCAAGGATGCCAACTCGTAATCCCCGCAGGTGTGATTGACTACTTACATACTTTAATTTCTTCCTGCACAAACAAGTACATAAATAAATTAGGCATGTGCGTAAACATATGGCAATCTGGTCACTGTGTTGTTTCTGGGACAAAATAACTGAAACACATATTTCTCCGTTAACGTTTTTTTTTAATATATCTATATTTTGTTAGATAAGTGGAAGTGTAGGGTTTAAAGCATGAGCATTTTTCTCACTCAGCAGGCAGTAAGTAATTCAATGACTGAAACATTTGAAAACACTCAATGACCCTGAAAACACATTTTAAACACCCCACGGTGTCCGGATTCAGGAACCATTTCACAAAATTGTTCCATTTGCTAAAAACTCACAATAGTATTTTCATTGAATTTTAACATTTAACGTAACTCATTAATGTACATTAATAAATGAATAAACATTTACAGCAGACACATTTATCCATGACGCTTACTTTTACAGTGTACAATGCAAGCGATTGGTGGTTAAGGTCTTTGCTCAGGAGCCCAGCCCTGGAAACTGGAAACCAAAAACCTTTTAAATTACCAATAAAGTACTGTAACCACAGCCCACACTGCCATGCTGAACGTTATTATTGTAAGCACTGAGTTTGAACACGTTACGTACAGTTTTGCTCAATGCTAAGTTAAGCCACCTTGTCATAGACGCGAGTGTACATAGAAACACGGCATGTGCACAACCGCACACTGTTAATGCTGAACTGCGACTGCGCAGGAACTCCAGCTCTTTATCACTGTCAGTCAGTCCACGTTCAAACTCCAGAAACTTTAAATTCGAAGTTAAGTCCATTATTTATAACCAGCTTTTTAAACAGAGCTCTGCGGTACAGAAAACCGTTAAGAAGAAGAACACGCTCATAACAGTTTAGTTGTCCTGGTAACGCAGTG
>JAYDZG010000011.1:10687876-10710411 GCA_034509265.1 Microcambeva bendego
GTTCTTCACAGAGACGTGAGGCGTCTTGTCGTCTTAGTTCCAGTGGAAGAGCAGAGTGAGCAGGCGAGTCAAGATCAAGAGGCTTCAGCGGCTGAGTGACCTGAGTGACATGACCTCCTTCGGTTTCTGAACCAGGAGCTCAAGTGGGAGGTGTGCTGCTGAATCCAGGCTGTATCCTTCGGAAAAAAAGGTTCAAGTTTGAGCTGATTTTAAATATAACACCCCCGGGAAACTTGACAGTGATATTTCTGATGCATGACTGTTAACCTCTCGAGTCTGCACATCCCGACTGACATGCCAACAATTGCTGCTCCTGATAGATCAGACAGGGCCAGGCGTGTTTGCTTCCCGAACTCACAACGGACTATTTCAGAAACTGGACTAAATAATGAAGAACTCCTACATATCCATACAGTTTTACCTTGTTATAACTTTTAGTCTAACTTTTAGTATTTTTTTCTGTTGGTGTTGTTGTTCACACGAACTGTATAAATCCTGTTATTTAAAATATTCTCCAGTCTACCCAAGAAGGATGGGCCCCTGCTGAGTCTGGTTTCTCCAAGGTTTCTTCCTGTATGTTTAGGGAGATTTTCCTTGACACACCCGCCCTCGGCTTGCTCAACAGGGGGTTTTGGGTCTGGTGGTCCTAAAATCTGTAAAGCTGCTATGTGATATTGTCTATTGGAAAAAGCGCTATACAAATTAATTGACTTGACTTGACTTGCTCCGGGGGATCATCAGAGATTTGGTAATTTTTTATTACCCAACCCTGACTTGTATTTGTACTCTATAACTTTGCCCATGAAGTACATGTTTGGAGATTTCCTTGGTCTTTATGGTGTTGTTTGATTAGTAGTGCATCTTGCTTAATGGTGTTGTAGCCTCTGGGGCCTTTCAGAAAAGTTGTGTATATACTGATCATGTGACACTTAGATTGCACACAGGTGGACTTTATTTCACTTTCACAAGCATGTGACTTCTGAATATAATTGTTCGCACCACAACTTTTTTAGGACTTCATACCAAAGAGGGTGAATACATATGCACATGACAATTTTAAGTTTTTATTTCCACAACTATTTTATATATGTTTTTCTCATTTCACTGCGCCGACACATCACATGCATCACATAAAATTCATATTAAAAAGTACAGGTTGTAATGTAACAAAATAGTTAATAAGCCAGGGGGGTGAATACTTTTGCAAAGCACTGCACATGTTTCTTATATAAATAAATACACAATATACACTGCTCAAAAAAATAAAGGGAACACTTAAACAACGCAATATAACTCCAAGTAAATCAAACTTCTGTGAAATCAAACTGTCCACTTAGGAAGCAGCACTGATTGACAATCAATCAATGCAAATGGAATAGACAACAGGTGGAAATTACTGGCAATTAGCAAGACACACTCAATAAAGGAGTGGATTTTTTTTGAGTAGTGTATATGCACACATGACACTTAAAACAAGCCTGAAATGAATAAATTGATATTTATTATTAAATGAAATGGACTTGACCAGACAAAACATGAAATATTTGTCTGCAATAAACTGCAAGTAATAAGTAAATGTAGGAACGCATTTTCAATGTAGTACCAACTTGTTTCTGATTTGTTGTTGTTTTTAAGAGGTAGGCAAGGTATTTAACAACACACCTACAGACTGGGTGCAAAGCTAACTAAAATGTTCTTGTAAATGTTAATACAGTTTCTTTTATTTAATGAAATGTTGTGATATTTAAATTAAAAAGTGGTGATGAGCCACAACCTATTAATGCTTGCAAAAACTTACCAATACCAATCATGGGTGACGACCTAACCTGTGAGTAAATTGCCTTCCTTATTTTGACATCCAACTCTGGTGCTTCTTCTAGGTATGTTTCAAATTTGTACAAAACACCATATTCTTACAAACATTTAGCAAATACCCTGTTTATGGTATACTGTGTTAATTCATAGGACTATTTTGTACATCTGCACTTAAGGCCTTAAGCACACAAGTCACTGAATTTAAAGAAACTGCTCATGACAGCGGGTGTGCAGCATCTGCTGGCATGCTGAATAAATATTTTATTCATAACCAGTTTATAAAAATAAAATACAAAACAACTTTTAAATGAGATAAAACAAGACTGTACAAAGCATTGATATGATACAAATAAAAAATCAATAATGTACAATGTAGTTTCTTCCTGTAATGTTTCCCTTTTAAGGCTATAAAGCAATACAGTAAAAACGAATACATTCTGTAACATTTAAGTCCTGGACATAAATAATGATGTATATAATGGGAAACAAAATGTACTTTTAGGAAAATAAGGAAAATGACAAATGAAAAAAACAACTGGCATTCTAAATAATTAACTAGCTGAATTGAGAATGTTCGTTATGTATTGAAGAGAACATATTTTTGGACATGAATAAAAAGTCAAGCATGAAAAAATCTTCCAGCAAGATGCATTGCAGCAGTAGTGTACAGACTGCAGAAAAAGAGTAAAAACCAAGTACAGTTTCATAACACATCATTGCTTTTTACATGGGGCCTCACTCATGGATAATAAATGCATTCTTAAAATGAAAGTTAAAGGAATCTAACACATTTCATAAATTCTAACTGTTTAGTTAAACAATTGACTACATTCTAACTAAAGGGAAATAAGAACTGTATTGTACATCCCATTAATATGAAATCTGCCGGGCTTAAATCGAATGCTGCACTACCCAAGCACCTCTGAATTATGTTAGTTATTATGCATTGAGTTAATATTTTGTCTCTATCAAATTTAAGAGACACACAGGTTCTTACTGGTCCTAGTGAATGATTCAGATATAAAAGTTAAAATAATACTTCTCAGATGGTTCAACCAGGACCAACTCTCATGTCTATGTTATACGATGCACCAAAGTAAACAGAGAGAGAGTTGCAGTACAGTTAAGTAGGGTATGTAGTAGAATCACAAAAAATGATTAGCATGGACAGAATGACATGAATGACAAATATTTAAAATACTCAATAATGAACGAGTACAAAAAGCCTAAAGTATGTTCACATCTATTTCAGTCTTTACAGCTGGACAATAAATGGCACAGAAGTGGAGTCGACAAGTTGGATCAAATATTTGCATGGTTATAGTCGCCCTAGTCGACAGTTAAGAGGGAGGTTACAACACCTAGGACAAACAGCAGCAGTGCTGAGATCTAGTCTTTAAAATGAACCATTAATCAGTGGTGTTGTGGACTGGATTTAAAGAGCAATTCTATCATACATTCTATCAAATATCCATTAACTGGGCTTATTGCTTCAGTATACAGTGCCATTTCTGAAAAAGAATTATGCAAATAAGAGGGAGACCAAATTGATATTAATAGCAATATATATATTAAATTATATCATTAAAAAGAATGTGACAAATGCATCCCCTCTTTAAATTCTGGGTAACAATAAACCTCTTTAAATCCCGGTCACAGTATATTCTCAGCAGAAACAATGCAGTTTCAGCACACAAAAAATGGTATGTAAATATATGATGTAGATCAGTGCTGTCTCAAATACAATATTAAAGATTTTCTTTAATTATTTCTGTGGGTGTATCAAGAGCTGACTGACCCCTAGTTATTCACAAAGAGAATATAATCAGTTATTAAGAAAAATAAGCAACAAGCTTTTAAAAACGTAACAGATAAAAGAAAAGCGTGTTAGCGTAGAAATGGAGTTGCTGGGCAACCATGCCTACATATACATAAAAAAAGCAGCGGAGTGTATCCCGTGTTGGTTCGATACACTGCTTGTGCATGTTTACAAAAATTAAAGTGGCATGTATACACTGTGCAGAACAAATTTAAACAATAGATATCATGTAGAATGTAAAGAATGTGTGGTAGTTTTTATCAAACCAGCTTAAAAAGGTTTGTTCCACACATAATAATCATATTTGGGTAAGTACAGATCAGAGGATAAAGGACTGTGTTGAAGGTTGCTGGTTCAAGCCCCAACACCACCAAGTTGACAATGCAGGGTTTCTTTAAACGATGATCCAATAAATGTATTAATGCAATGTAAATATTTCTGTACTGGCTTGCCACTGTGGTGCATCACACTGCAAAACACCTGCCAGTGGTGGACTAGCAATCGGAAGGTCTCTGATTCTAGCCCCATCACTTCCAGGATCTGTGAACAGGGTGCAAAATCTTCATAGAACTGTACGTTGTTTTTAAAAAGCATATTTTAAATATCATAAATTAATTAAAGTAATGATTTATATATCATCACTGTCCAATGAAAAACATGTATGTCCACTTTTTAAGCGTTTTTCACTTTTTTGCATGTGTGGAATGTAGGTTTAATTTTCTATCTTTTGGGAAATGTGAAGAAAAGAAAAAAAATCTCACAATCTCTGGAATGAGTGTCTCCATTGGCTGCTAGATCTCCTCTTCCTTCCATTGGTGTGTGTTTGTGCTACCTGCCAGCAAACTTATCAAAAACTACTTAGGTAACGTTATAATGGTTTTTGGAGATGCATGTTTTTCATTGGACAGCGACGATATGCTTTCCCTTTTCCTGTTCCTGCCTGACTGACCCGTCTATAAAACATGATTTGACAAGTTGGGTGTGTAGGTCTGCACAGAGCCCTGACCCCACCTTTGTGAACACTATGGGATAAACTGGAACGCCAAGGCAGACTAGGCCTTCTCATCCAACATGCCTGATATCACTGAATTTGCACATTTCTACAGACATACTCCAAAATCTTACAGAACGTAAACATTATTTTGCCTTCGATTTTATGGTATAAGTTCAGCTAAAGAGTTTTTACAGGCACTGCACATTTCAACACGGCATTAAGAAAGAATGTTTTCTACCTAAAATCTGGATATTACGCATTTTGGTTTATCATATTTTTTTCCTACGCCAAACAGTTGACCCATGTGTTACCAAAACAAGATAGTGTTGTTAAGAGTTTAAAAAATAACTGCTCTAAAGAAGGTGACTATAGTTTGTGTTAAATATCATGTAATAGTGCATAACCGATTGTTAGCATGTCTAATTATAAACAGCAGCATTTATTTAAGCATGGCATGGAGTAAATAAATATGTAGTTGTCCTACTGTGCAATTTGAGAAACAGCTTATATGAAGGATCTTTAAAACAGGTTCTTTATTTTTTTTATTTTGGTTGGAAATGGTGTGGTTGGGTCATGTCTCACAGATCTCAGATTTCGTGCCATTTGTGACGTTGTGAAAGTTGCATCAGTGACTTTGTGCTCAACTGAAAACCTTTTTGCTGATGGCATTAAAAGGGCACAATTCTGGGAAAAATGCTTCATTCCAAAATGCTTAGGTGACTATGAAGACAGGCGATGTACAGTGGAACCATGAGTTACGAACTGTTTATGAAGCAATTTATCCTGTGAACGAAAACACGTCTCTGACTCTGAACTGGGCAAACCTACTACATAGGAAGCATTGTAGGGCAGTTTTTTCTTTTTATTATTATTTGTTTTATTTGTATAAAGAGTATTTCTTTGCAAAAGTGTATTTATTTGCAAAGTTTTGTGTCACCTTGTCCCATTGAATAGAATGGGAAATTCTAACTGTGTTAGCTTAGTAAATGTTTAAATGACCTGATTTATAAGACAGCATCCTTTTCACTTGGATACCTGTCTATGTATTGATTAAGAAAGCAGGCAGCTCGATAGGCCTTAGGAGATGAAAAAGTGTATTGGTGAAAAATAAAAGGAATGTATTGTGGTGTATGGTAGAGCAGACATACTGTCCTGAAATGTGATATTGGATGTTTATAATTGTTTATTACAGTCTGTTCTAAATGCTGAGATTTAATGGAAATTATTTATAACAAAAAAGACCATTTAGGACATTAGAGAAGTTGGGTAAGGGGCTGGTTTGGGAGGTCTGTCACAAATTCTATTAACATTATTTCTTATGGGAAAAATAGATTTACCATTTTGATTCAAAACCAACCCTTTGGATTGCAAAGTAACATTTGTAAGTCAAGGTTCCACTGTAATTAGTTCTTGACATTCTTATTAAATAGAAGTGTTGAAATGTTTTGAAAAACGCTCGTCTCAGCAGTTACATCCACTTGATGTCGTTCTACAATAGTCAAGATGAAATCGTGACAGTTAACATTTGGCCTTAACCTGCCTTGAACTCCTCCAGATGCATAAACGGTACTCAGGTGATGAACGTCACATATATAAAAAATAACCAAACTGTTTCTGTAATGTGATTATCAGTACCACATGCAGAATTGAGTGCATGCATGTTGGTTTGTACCATTTAGGAAGCAGCATGAGCAAAGTTAAAAAAAATAAAAGAATAATAACAAAATAAGAAAGTACCTTGTAGCTCGCACGCCCATAATATTAAATGAATAATATCTTAGGCACATACCAAAGTGCATTACACAGTTCTAATGATTGTTTCAGCGTTTCAATTTTCTTGACGAAGAAAACTCAACGGCTGTTTTCCCTACTACCACCATCCATATAACTACAAAAGTCCAATACAGGCTAGATGAGAGCTAGGAAAGTACAGACAAAAAAGACCAAATGATGGCATCAAGAAATTTAAATAAAGTCAACCACCTGTCAGTGTACCAGCCACTGCACTGCTTACAGGGGTGCAGGATGCATTCAAGCCCAAATACATAGTGTAATAAATACTATATTACAGGTTTAACACCTTGATGCAAATACCCAATCCCATGCATTCCAGGAATAAACAAACTTTTATATTAGTGCCCTAGCTGCATAAAGATTAAAAACACTAAACCTATTGTTCACCTAAAACATTTTTTTAAATAACAGACCGATGTCAAAACAGGCATTACAGTCACTGTTCTAAAAGAGTTCTTTAGAATGAACAAGATGGTCAAAATGTAGGTTAAAAGTGGAGAGACAGTCTTACTGTCTATTAATTCAAGTGACTGCAAAGAAGCAGAATACTGAGGATATGCTGGAGTAAAACTGGGCACTGTATATGAAATACTTACGGAATTATTACAAACATTACATATATGTACTATATATTTCTGTAAAGAAGCAGACACCAAAGCTTGGCTGTTCCAAATCAAGTACCACTGCTGGATGGCAACCTTAAGTTTCAAAGGTGTGGAAGGTAAAACTATCTGCTCAGCTTGTTGGAGCATTTGGACTCCCGACTGCAGGTTTTGGAACGAGCTTTATGGCCATAGCTGCCCTCTTGGGCATGAGAATGGGCACGACGCAGGGGCGGGGAGCCCGAGAAACTTGGCGGCGAGCGACTGCGCAGGAAGCCAACGCGGTGCTCTTGGCGGGAGGGTGAGGAGCTGATGGAGCGCTGCAGTGAGGAGCAGCTGCGGGGAGATGCGCTGGAGCTGCGCTGGTGATGGTGGTGCTGGGCGGTGCCCGATGCACTGATGCACACCAGCCTGGTTCCCACGGGCTGCACAGGGCGACGGGAATTCAGGGAAGACGAGCGGCCTTTGCTATCCTGCATCAGCTGAGATAGGCATGTTAGCAGGTCCGAGTCTCCGGTGCTGCCCGTCCTGACCCGGTATCGCCGCAACCTGAACAGAATAGAGGTTCCGTGATACGTATCATTGTTATCTGAATTGAACATGTGAAGGTAATCTATACAAAAGCATCAATTTTAAGAGTAAAGAAGAATCTTTAATTTAATCTTTATTTTGCATGTTCTCCCCGTGTCTGCTAGGGTTTACTCTGGGCGCTCCGGTTACCTCACAGTCCGAAACACATGCAAGTGAGGTGAATTAGAGATACATAATTGTAACCATGAGTGTGTTCGATATAAGCTTGTGAACTGATGAACCCTGTCAATGAGGAACTGTTTCTCGTCATGAATGTAACCAGTAATAGTAAGAGTGTAAAACATGACTTTATAAACCCAAAAACATTTTACGACATCCTAGGAGCACAACACTGTTTGAATCCTTAGATGCCTTACAATGCTGCCTAGTAAGACATTAAGTGCATTACAGTGAAAAAAATGAGGACAATGTGAATATAAAAACTAAAAAAAAATGTCTACAATGTATTTTTACCTCCCGTCAGCAGATGAGCGGCAGGGCGGTCTGCCGGGAGGTGGCCGTGGTAGGAACTGAGATTGTTGTCCTCCTGTAGAGGAGCGCCTAACTGGCCTGGGAATCTTGCTCTTGTGTGACAAAGAGGATGAAGAAATTGAAGGAACATCGTCACCCTGCCTCAAGCCCGGGATAGACTCATCGTCCTGTGAGCGCTCAGAGGCAGAAGTGGAGGAAAGCCGATCGCGCTGGACTGAGGACAATGAGGGTGAGGCACAAGTTGAGGCACAGGGAGAGTTGGGGAGGCGCTGGCCTTGTTTTTTAAGCAGCTTCTCTTTAGCTGAGCCCATCAGAACTTCCTGCAGCAGAAACGAGGGCTCAAGCACAGGGATGCGGCTCAGGCGCCGACTTGGGTCTCGTGATGGAGCCTTGACTGGAGAGGCCGGAGCAGGACTGGTACTGTCTGTAGGGGATATCCTATTCTCCTTCATCTGGGTGTTCTGGTTGAGGTCTGTAGAGCAATCTGAGTCTATCTTAGTGTCCCTATAGAATGGCTGGATTGGAGCATCTGTATTACAGGAGGATTGGGGTAAGGCCTCTGAGTTTGGCACTGGGCTGGGATTCTCTTCGATGATGTTTGAGGGGCATAAATGCTGGAGTAGCGGTGACTCAAGGGTTGAGTGAAGGTCTGGGGTCAAGTCCTGTGGCACGACCTCTTTCTCAATGGTGGAGAGTTTGTCCAGCAGAGGGCACTGTGGTATGCTGTCAGAGGCTGACTGGGAGGAAAGAGCAGAGGGTCGCTGAGCCTTCATCTGAAAAAGAACATCACGAAGGAGCAAAAATGACGAATGTTATTATGTAACAAATGTATACAAGTATAAATGAAATTAAAGAGGAAAAAAGCATTAACAAGGTGTCAGGTAATTCGTTGAGGTTTAAATTGAGTGGCAATATATACAGAGGGACAAAAAAGTATTTAGTCAGCCACTGATTGTGTAAGTTCTCCTACTTAGAAAGATGACAGAGGTCTGTAATTTTCATCTATTCCTGAGATAAATACCCGTACCACGGGGAGCAAACTGCGGTCCCTTGACTGCGCCGGTGCCGCAGTAAAAGTCACCACAACGTAAATAGGAGTCGTCACACAAAAAGCACCATATCTGAGATATATATTTATTACCTCAGCCCGAAGGCTTACCCACGGTTCTAAGAGAACGCGTGTTACCGGTGTCCCTAAAAAAGCGTGCAAGAGAGCACTAAGAGAGGGTGTGACGGGGAGCCCTGGCTGGGCGTCAACTTAAATACACGCTCAGCCAGGTGTTCCCCATCTTTGTTGATTGCATGATGGTGATCTGGTAGTTGTAGTTCCCAGTGAGGGACGTTCACGGAGATGGCTCCCTCTGGTGGGCACAGAGGGATTCGACCGACTCCTAACAGATATAGATTAACATAGCTTGTGTTTAGCATTTAGCTTAGTTCATGTGTTTGTGTCTCTTCCTGTCAGCTGTTATCTTTTCATGTGTGTGTTTTCCAACTCAACATTATTCTTCTAGAGTCACATATATTTATAAGAGTCGTACTGGATTTTTACATTGCATTACCAAGAATTACAAAGAATCCAGACGGAGACACTAAACCCAGCGTGCATATTAGGCTTAATGTCTAGACAGGATCTTAGTGAAATTAGATCAAGTAATTGATATGACCGAGAGCCATGCACCACTGATCACAGATAACAATACCAGACAATCAGAGAGCTTGCCAATCATAATCATTCTTTTTCATTAACAACAGAGCAATCTTCTAGCTCCTACCATGCACAGGTAATCTGCAAAAACACCATGAATCGTCGTAAAGGCGCTTTCTGAAAACAGTAAAGACGGTAATACTGCAGGACAGGGGTGTGAGAGTGTGCTAGTGAGCAAAGGTATTAAAAAGATAAGCAGGGTATTCACCTGCTGCAGCTGGGCACGTGTGATGTGTATGACTGAAGGGATCTTGGAGTTGGAAGCACTCAGAGGAATAGCAGGCAGTTTCCTGTGGGTGGTGCGGGGTTTGGAGGAAGAGCAGGATGAAGGGCGACGCTGGTTATGGGGTTCTGCAGATTGGCTGCGGCGAATGGCTGGCGGAGAGCTTTGGCGCAGGGGATCTGAGAGTGTGTTTAGGAGGGCATGGGGACTGGGGGAGCGCAGAAGCGTTCGGACCATCAGCTCTTCTGGCAGGGACGCAGGAGAGGTGGGGAGCTGAAAAACGAATGGTAGTGAAGAGAAATGATCGAAAAAAAGAGTTGTGGAGTCAACGTGGTGATAATTAAGAAAGAGGATCAATATAGGAGGAAGTATTGCAGGAAAAGGAAAGGTAAGACTTTTTTCCCCAGTGTTCATTAAAGCTGCGTGATGTTCAGTTCAGTTCAATTCAGTTCAGTTCATTTTCTTTAACCCCTTATCTTAATTAGGACTTTCTGTTTAGGAAAACAATATAAACACATCAATTGAGTTTTACAAACACTTCTGGTTCCTTAAGATTTTACCAGATGGCAGTGTTGGATTCTGAACTCTGGTCATGGATCTGCTATCACTCAGCTGGACCCTCTAGTGTGCATAATTGGCTAATGCAAAACTATCCTCCACTCTGATGGGGTGGAAAATTACTGTATTAAATAGAGGGGTGGGGCAGTATGTGGACCCTGGTTGCCCAGTGCGGCTGCACTGTACGTGCTTATTAACCAAATAGTGGGGAGTGTGTGTCAGTCCAATGACCCACAGTCTGGGCACCACTAAGGGTCACTATGACTATGTTTAAATTGGAGAAAACAGTGAAAAATGCGAAATAGAAATTTCTGAGAGTAGTGTGTTAAATCACGGAGTTCGACATAAGTAGAGAGACGCAACTAAACGCCATCATCAGAAACTGGTGCAGCTGAAATGCACTTTGTAAAGTTATGGTGGAAACTGGTGGAAAAAAAGTGGAAACATGGGACAGTTTAAACTTCCTAGAGATTAAATGCGTTTCCCTTACCTGTGTGAGTGCACCCTCGGCCAGTGCTTCAGCCATACTAGTTGGAGTAACTGCAGCCAGGCCGCCTGCCGGCACCACGCCTAGTTCTAGCCTTTCCATTTTGGGTGATGCCAGGACGTGGCCCTGAGTGGCACTTGGCGTGGACTGTTCCCTGTCAGGAGACTCATCCATTGCTTGCACTACCACAGGTTCTTCCTCCGGCTCCTCTGAGGGACTGCTGGTGTTCTTTGCATCCAGTCCTGGGCTACTTTCAGCCTCTTGAAAATCCTGTCGATCAGAGACGCGCTCCACCATCACCCAATCTTGTAAGTCCGCCTCCTGCCGGTCTGAAATAAGATGAAGCGCAACGAAACCACTACTGGGAGCTCCATCGACAAACTCCAAAGAGCCAGGAGAGGCTGGTTTAGGTGAACTCCCTCTTGAGATGATCTCCTCATCATAGTGCCACACATGAGCAGGAGAAGCAGGTACTGCACCAAGCCTGCAACCTTTCTCCTGTCCTGAACCAGGCACCTGTTGTTCCATACTGTTATAAAACACATAAAAAACATTATTCTCATGTTTTGACCACATATTTTGCCATGCAAGTAAGTAAAAAAACTGATGCAAACCAGAAAATACAGAACACATGAATACTGGTGGAGGATCAAATCTAGTGTCTAAAACTAATAACAAAGCAGCAGTCTTGCTAAGAACTGTCCCAATATGTATTTTTACAAGAATAGAACCCCTTCATTTGAAATTCATATACATTACATACAGTTCAATTCATTTTCTTTAACCCATTATCCTAATAAGGGTCGGGGAGGAGTGCTGGAGCCTATCCCAGCTCTTCAATGGGCGCAAGGCACATGGTGACACCCTGGATGGGGTGCCAGTCCATCGCAGGTACTTAGAGGACAATCCAGTATCTCCAATCAACCTGGTAGGACGTCTTTGTATATATAGTATAAAAAGTATGTATAAAAATAGCTCATAAACAACTCTCACTTTAAATAACGCACAAGCATAACCTCCTTATATCCAAAAACCTAGTGAGCTGCCGTGCTCTTTCATCTCTCTTGACTCTAAGAAGATTCTAAGGCATCGACTTACAAGACAGGCTATTCGATCGATGAAGCATTTACATCTGGTTTGGTTTACCAAGCTTCCACATTTAGCATTCAAACCAATGAACGGCATAGCATGTCAATGAACATCTTCCTCTGTGTACCAAAAATGCTTAAATTGGCACTGACAATTAACAATTAAGCCCAAATATGTACACGTTTAAACAAATTGAAATGCAGTAACTTATTTACATTTCAAAATAACTTTTAAAATAGTCGTGTCATATCCTACTAGGGAGAATATTAAGGCAGCTAGGATTTCAGACAGCTACTTGTCGGAAACGACAACCTATACAGAAAGAGCACAAGATTTTTTAACACTGACTGTTTTTTGTAAATGGTTATTCGAATTAACCTGATAAAGTATTGGAAGCTGGGGTCAGAGCGCAGGATTATTTATGAGCACCGTCAGAGCCGACAGGATTAAGGGCCTTGCTCAAGGACCCAACAGACAGAATGGCAGAGATTGGATTCCAACTCTCAACCTTTTTCTTTATAGGCCAGACCTAAACCCACCAAGTTAATATTGTATTCTGTTCTAAAACCAGATAACAATAAGAAAATCCTAGCAATTATTTTAAACATGTGTAAAATAAATGTCAGACTAGCCCAGTGAAAACATTCACAAATAAAGAAAACAGGCTTGTACCATTTACAGTAATTCACAGTAAATTTCATTCACTTATGGCATGTGTGTAAAAGTATGCTCAGGAACGTCAATAATTATAAAAGAAAAACATGAAAACCCACCAGGCTTCAACAAAGCGCTCAGTGTTGGGCTTAGGCTCCAGAGTGAGTCTCTTTTCTAGCTCAAAACTGTGGATGTTGCGTAGTTTCCGTAGAAGAGGAGCGTCCCTATCAGAGGCCACAGCATCAGAACGTAAGCGCACTGGAGAACCCAGGTTGGGGCCACCATGAGGGCTTGGGCTGCCCTGATTTTGATGTTCGTTCTCTGCTGGATCCTGGAACACGCGTGCACACACACACACATATTACAAACAAACATCTAAATCCTTGCACACAAAAATACCAAAAAGATCATCCACAGAGACGGTACCTTCCAGCGGATAACATTGCTGTTGCGGTCTAGATCTTCCCACCCATCGGTTTCTGGGTTTTTTCCACTGGGGATGAGTGAATCGGGTGGGTGCTCTGGGCCGACGTGGTTATCTCCATCACTAAGCTGCTCATCCTGCAGGACTTCATCAGTGTTCTCCTTCAGTAGATCTCCATGAACCAGGGAAGCATTAGCCATACTGAAATAGAATCATTTAGGGAACTTCTGTTATGTTTTCTGCATTTCCCCCCTTCTTTCAGATCTAGTCGACTGGCACCATACCTCCACTTGAATAAAAAAGAGATCAAGCCCTCCCTCTCACAGAAAGCTATACAGTGGAATACTGACTCACAAATTTAAGTGGTTCAGAAGTTCTGTAAATCTATTGTAAATAGAATGAATGTGTCCCATGATGAATGAACCAGCCACTTACCCTAAACTTTGTAATGTCTTAAATGCTCATGGTTGTAAGTACAATCTTCCCAATTTTCCCTTTAATCTTAAATGTGTAGAATATATATGAAAGAATATAAAGAGAACAAGCTGCCTTGCTGCCTACATAGAGAACTATCTAAAAGGGTTGTAATAGAACATTGCCTTATAAAGCAGGTCATTCACCAAACCCATGGAATGAGCTGACACAATGTGTTAGTATGTCAGATAATGTCTCCTTCCATGCGAGAAAAAAGTTTAAATGTCACTGACAAGTCCAAACTAGCAAAAAACAAGTTGATATAACAAGGTTGTAGTCGAGTGATGTACAAGCATTGTGAAAATCAGTAAGCTGTGACATTTAAAGTCTGTATTAAGCAAAGCAGAACATTTCTGGGGCTATAATCCATGAAAAAATGTAATGGGAAGATAAAACTAAAGGCCAAAATAGACGTGCCATAAACATTGTTAGTGGTTGTGCCAAGTTCAAAGGTTTTTCTCTCTTTGACACTTTTTTGCAATGCCTTAAGAAAATCTTCTTCCTCTTATAGCTCCTTTGAAAGGTGCAAGACTAAAAGCTCTCTCAGACACGTCCAATTGCTACTCTTCCCGCCCTCCCCATCAAAATTTAAGAGTGGAAGCCTTTTAAACATCCCTCCCTGTTTTGAAGAACCTATGTAATACATCACATGTCAAATTTTTAATTCACAAAGTATTTGATTAAACTCTTCACACTGGATTTGGGCAAATTCTTACCCCATATAGGCCGGCGTAAGGCGTGTATGATTCTGAGGCATGTTGTCAGCTATATTCATGCTCAGAGCACCATCTGTTCCCGTCCTCTCCCAGTCATACGGGTCGTTCTCCACCACATTGTAGGTCTTCATACTTTTCTCAAACACGGTCATTAAAAGCTAAAACAGATACAGACATACAGATGTTTCGTGACACGTTAAGCATAATAAACAATGTAAACACATTCAAATGTTTTTAATTTATTGTTCATTATATTAAATGATCAGTTAGAGACTTGAACAAATACAAACAACCCTACACAGCTGCCCTTTAGATTCAGTCTTTTAAAGAACCTTTATCCAAGAGTCAGGATCAACCGGATTGCACTTGATTAAATAATAATATAAATGATATTTCAATCTGCTTGGTGTCACAATATTGTTGTATTTCTAATTACAAATATCATGTGTGTCTGAAACAATGCCTGGTCAGGACATTGCCATTGATAGTGAAGTCAGGAACAGCTGTAAGTTTGCACTAGAGTTATGCAGAACAGTTGCACCGGGAGAACCTCAGCCATTTGTCAGCCAAGTTCCAACTGTGCAGAAGTTCTGTCAGGTGTTTATCAACTACAACAACGGTTACTCTTGGTTGTTCATAGTAAAGTAAAAATCATGCTCAAGTCAAATGCACATTGCATAATATACCACATATAGTCCCCAAAAAAACACAATGCAAACCTACGATGAACCTTTGATTTGGTTCCCAGTTCCCATTACACCATTGTAAAACCATGAAAACATCACACCGTATGATTACGTTCTATTAAGTTCTACATATCCTCAATGTATATGTATATGACGTGTTATGATTAATGTTGCAGTTAAATATAATTTGTATTTGTTAGATCTTATTATGATTCCATTAATTTCATTAATTCATTCAAAAGCATATTTCATTTAGGATACCCTGACTTTTCAAAATAATAATAATAATATATTCAATACAAAATAATTCTACATGTGTTACCTCATAGTCTGGTTTGGTATAGTAGTCCAAACTGTTAATGTGGTCCAGGAAGACAACAAACTCTGGAGGTAAATGCTTCAGCATGAGGCGATGATCATAAGTCTCTTTCAGCTTTCCCACTTGCTCCTAATAGATACAATTGTCAAATCCAGCCACATGAGTGTGCATGATTCCAATCTACTTTCTCCCCTCTTATCTATTCGTAGCACCCACCTTGTCTTTGATCTTCCTCCAAGGCAGCTGCCCAACCAAGAATTCCACCAGCATGTAGAACAGAGACCACAGGTCATCGTGTCGGCCCATTTCCTGTAATATTACAAACAAAGTTAACCAAAGCAGTTCAGATAGTTCCTTACCCTGGGATTACCAATAACGCCAACTGGGATGCCTCGATTCCCCCTGCCAGCCCATAATGGTACTGTAATTTGCCCCCTTTACAGCAAGTGGGGCCATCACACAAGTACGTAAATATCAAAATAAATAAATAAAAGTTATTGCTGTAACATGTATCCATCAGCTAGAATATTAACCATGGAAGGCCAACAGTGTAGTGAATGGAAATCAATTTATTGTACATACCTTATGAATTATTTAGATAAATAAAAAAAAAATCAAGATGATTCATTTATTTTTTTAAAGGTAAATGATAGGTGCTCACCTTGTTCTTGTGTGCATTGACAGAGGCATATCGTACGGTACCCCTGAACCCTGCCACACGCCGAGGCTAAAAGAGAACACATATAAACCAGTTGTCATTTTTTCTATATAATTTTACTGCTCATATGATATCAAAACCAAAGTAAGCATACTTACCGGTCTGACTTCCTGGCATGAATTTGTAAACTGGCGAGCCAAGCCGAAGTCCAGCATGTAGCAGATGCGACGTGTACGAGGGAACCGGCCCATGGCAAAATTGGACTAAAACACACACCGAAGGTTGTGATGAAAAACTTCCCCAGTTTCTCCACTGCTTTCTTTTATAGGGGGACATGCAGGTCAGGACAACATGCAGAATCTGTACTGACTCACTGGTTTTATGTCTCGGTGAAGGAAACCGACAGAGTGGATGCCCTCAATGGATGACAGTATCTGCCGGCCAAGTCTAAGTGTGGTGCTAACCGTGAACGTCCCACGGTTCGTACTCCTTCTCAGATCCGCTAAATTACAACCCTATAATACCACAGTGAGTATAAATCCACATAACGCATGCAGATTTGTGAATTATATTACTTCAAGATATTTATTTATGGTTAATAAAGTATACATTCGTCAGAACTGACCTGAAGCTCCATGACAACATAGTTGAATCGGTCATTGCGACCACATCCAACAAACTGACACACATGGTCTTTACCTGAGGAAAAAAAAGGATTTCATTAGGCTACCGCTTAAACCCACCAGTCATCTTGAGCCTAAAATATGTCAAGACTGAGATTTCTCTAGGGTTTGATCATCTTTTCATAATAATATGTGCAGTAGATAGTGAAAGATGTACATCACTTGCAGTCTTGTGTTGTAGCACATTGTAGGTCCTGGGTTCAATCTCAGATGGGGGCGGTCCGAACTTTTCTTTATGAAGTTTGAATTCACTTTGATTCAATTGACCTTCCAGTGTATGCGTGGGTTTCCTCCGGGTGCTCCGGTTTTCCTCCCACAGTCCAAAAACACTGAATTGTTTATGTCTGTTTGATTTAACCTTGTAAATTGTATGATGACTATCAACCCTGTCAGGTCAAACATGAGGTTAAAATCCTAACAAACAAATAGACAATCAGGATGATTGCACTAGAAGTGTGATTTTTGGTATCAGTTTGGCTTAAATTCTGACAGCTTGCCAATTACTTTGAAAGGTTATTTTAAAACGTTGAAGTGCGTCTGTATGAAGTTTAAAGTAAGCCTCTCGGGCAACAATTTTTCATAACATTTAAGAATCATAACATTTAAAAGCTGATTCATAGTGCATTTGACTGTTTTTCACGGCAATCTATGTGGTCAGGCACAGGATGGCGAAAAGGGTGACTTACCAGCTACATTGTATTAAGTACCAGAATGAGTCAGGGTGTGATGTTACCACATGTCTGAATGTTATGTATGGACTGATTTTAAGTTCAATTTTTGCCTTTATTTAGATCTAAAGGGGTAGACTAACTAATTTACTCATTTCAACCACCTGTATTTTTCAGTTTCTTTCCTCTTATATGTGTATATATGCTTTTATTTAGTGACCGTTACTAAAGATCAACCATATTTGTTCCAATTTGAATCATTTTATGATATGATTCCATTCCACTCTTGAACGTACTAATGCGTGAATGTTGTTACTGAATATAAATGAAGGTGAAATCAAACACAGCAGCATATCATTTCTGTTTTATACATTTTACATCTCTGTACATTTATATGCTGTGAAATAAATCTGCAAGATATTTTGCAGAGAACGTTTAACACAACATTATTGTCTGTCCAAAAATGTGTTTGAAAAGTAGTGTCCAGATGTGGGAAGCTATTTTATAGGCACTTTTTCTTAGTTCACCTAATGGTGTATATCCAAAAATAGAGCATTGATGACCTGTGGCCTGCAAACCACAGTTTACCTGAACAATGTGTCATAATTATGTTATAGACAAAATAAATGATGTAACCCATAGGCCCAGACAGGAAATGACTTTTGTGTGTCTGTCACAACCACGATGAAGTCATGTAACGTCTTGCAATATGTTATATGCTCTAAAACTGGAAGAATTTCTTTATCAAAGCTGATCTAAATGTTGCACTGATTTCTAAAACATAAATATTAAAGATTCAGGATGTTCCCTAAAGTTTTGGATTGTATGGGTCATGGGTTTGACGTCTCTGATAATAAACAGCTGTACTTTATAACGTGTATGTCTATTACATTTACATGTGATCTAAACCCCATGTGACATGGCAATCTACTTGCAGTGTTCAGTGGGTAATGTTGTTTAGGCTGGACCAGTGAAATAAATCATCTAGGCCTGAATTTCCACACTGCACCATCATGAGCACACAATTTTCAAGAATATTTTAGGATTTAGAATACTCTTTTCATCAGTAAGCAGTGAAATTAGTCCTCCACATTTTAACCCAATCCGTGCAGTGAAACACACACATACACACTAATTAACACTAGGGGGCAGTGTGTGGAACGGTGTCCGGAGTGGTGGGCAGCCCTATTTATGGTGCCTGGGGAGCAGTTAGACTATGGTGCCTTGCTCAAGGGCACTTCGGTCGTGACCTGTCGGTTCTGGGAATCGAACTGGGAACCTTCTGATCACACGCCCAGTTCTCTGACCCCCAGGCCACGGCCAAAACAAAGTCTGAATTTATTCAATGCTGCACTTATATTATTATTTTCAGATTATTAAAAGAACACTACATGTTCAAAGCATCAGCATGGTGTGCTTTTTTTAAACTTTCTGTGCTTTGTTCATTTCTCTGGTGCTCAGATGGGGGTTGGGAAAGAGATAAAGCTCCAGTTACACTGCTTTTCCCCTAGGATGGAAAAATACCCAAAGCCCTACTAGGCTATTATAAAGCAAACATGATCCATATACATTGATCAACCAGGGAAGAGGTTGAAGGTCCTTTAAAGGGGCTTGTCTTTTTGAGGCTATCGACTCATTGGCTAAAATACAAAGCAACATGAACATGTTTAAACTGAATCCAGTACACACAAAGCCTTCAAGCAGTCCAAACCAATACCAAAGATCCTTCCTTTAGTATAGATGGACATCTGACCACCAATATTTCCAATTAGCCATTTCAACTCATTGCAAAACACTTCATTGTATAACTAACACTATGTTGTTCTAGTTCCTAAAAATAGCCTGGATCCAAAGAATGCAATAGAATGGGTAATTTGACCTCCTCTATTATAGTGCACTTACCTTTGCACTTATAATTTTACTGTAACAATATGATTATACTGTCATAATATACATTTAATTAAATATAGATTACAAAATGAAATATATGCTACTTGCTACAATAAGAATTATTCTTTTCGTTATGGGTCTCCATATGAGGAGCACGGTGGCTTAGTGGGTAGCACTGTTGCCTCCCAGCAAGAAGGTCCTGGGTTCGATCCCTAGATGGGGTTTGCATGTGTGGGGTTCTTCTTTCCTCATATAGTCCAAAGACATTCAAGTGAGGTGAATTGAAAATACAAACTTGTCCATGACTGTGGAAGGGTGTGTGGTGTAAAATGGACATTCAACTTTTGAAGTAACCAATATTTTGTAACCATGAACATAACCACAGTTTGGAAAACATGAAGTTAAACTCTAAATTGTAAATTTTACACCACAAGCCCTTCCTGATGCTCACTCCCTAACTTTCTTGAACACTTATCCAATCAGGACCAAAGCCTATCCCAGCTTTTCAATGGCACAAGGCACAGAAACTCCCTGGATTGGTGTGCCAGTCCATCGTATCTGCAGTTGAACAGTGCTACCCACATAGCCACCGTGCCATTACTTCCTGATGCTGCACTCCTATTTATTCAGGTTTGGACAGGCACTAAGTGTGCCCTGATGTGTCCCTTAATGGCCAGGTTCACCCTTTGTGTCTGTGAGCCAGGCCAAGATTTGTTACAAGATTTCCTATATCTCAAACACTTGTATCCTTTTTATCTTCCTGGCAGATTTACAGTAGGTTCCATGTTGTTATGCTTGATAAATAAACATAGCAGAAACCTGTTTAACAGACTCTAAGTTACTAAGACACAGTAAATGATGTTCAACATGAATACAATCAGCAAATTAAATTTTACTGTAAACTCGCTAACCACTTATTAACACCTGTTTTAGGAACCTGTGTCAGCAGCACAAAGAAGAAAGTCATCCAGACATGGCTGAAGTTCTGCAAATACCATTCACAATCTAAATGAAACTTCAAAAAGTGCTGCTTTAAGTATTTCAGAAATCATTGATCTAATGAGACACACAACAGTATTTACAGTTTACAAGACAACAACGACAAAACATCTAGTGAGTGGCAGTTCTGTGAACAATGGCCTGATAACATTTACACTTCCAGCATCTACCAGAATTTCAATGTATTTCATTTCATTTCTATGAATTATAGCTCACAGTGAGTCTGGCTTCCCCCAAATGCAGTAATACACGCCGGACATTCAGGATGCCAATGTATCACAGTGTCTCGACAATCATGCATCATGTCTATATGTAGCTTCCTACATATAGGTGAGAACTCGTAGCCTAAATACCAGCATAAGTATTCTAGAGTAATCTGTAAACTGGAATATTGTTTTCTAAACATGTTCTTCAAAAAGTTACTGCACTTTAGAGGGTACCACTGCTTTTAAATCATCTTCACATGGAAGTCTTCTTCTTTTAAAGCTTCTTTGAGTAGACCAACAAGTGGAAAATCAGATAGATAGCTATCTCAGACAGGACCTGTTACTAATCCTCCTCACGACTTCCAAAATATAACAGTACGGATCACTCAGACTATTGCAGGTAAAGCATTTTTAACATATAAACCAGATAAAAAAAATGTTGATCATAGACTTACCCTGTAGTTTCTTTAGCACAGCCACCTCCATCTTGAGCACCTGCTTTGGTTGCAGGGCTGACTCCACCTTAAGTGCTACATTGATTTTGGTCAGCAAGTCCAAGGCCTCATAGATCTCCCCAAAGCCACCGCCACCTATTTTCTTCAGCTATACACACAATGATGGAATTAGGTGTTTCCTGTATGTCCGATCATACACAGAATCTGAGCAAAATACATGGACACGCCTCCTAATGACTGAAATCCAGGGTTTTAAACACATCAATTGCCCAAAAGTGAATTATAAGCTTGGCTGCAATAATTGGGGATGTGTTCCTGTTCCAGTATGACCTGCTTCATGCTCCAGTGCACAGATGTATTACGACATAGCTACAATACAAAGTAAACCCGGCAAAGCCTTGGCTTCAATCCCAACTGACACTTTGGGAAATTTTTAATCATCTATTATGAGCCAGGCCTGCTCACAGTCACCTCACACCAAGAAGGTCTTGGGTTTTGATCCTGTGATGGAACGGTGTGGGTCCTTTCTGTGTGGAGTTCTCCCATTGTCTGTATGAGCTTCCTTCAGGAGCTCTGGTTTCCTCCAACAGTCCAAAGACATTGACGTGAATTGAAGACACAAAATTGTCCATCCCTGTGCTTGAGATTTGAACTGATGGGATGTAAAACATGAGGATCAAGTCCTAATATATAAATAAATTAGGGCTGAAATGATTACTCGTGTAACTCGAGTAAATCGATTACAAAAAATCGATTAATCCATACAACTATATAAGGCTCCCACTGTTTTAAACGAGTGAATTGTACTCTTGCACTATGCGTTCATGCTGTCGTCATGCATGATGGAAAAAGCCGAGGGCTGCGTCCCAAATCACACGCCGAACAGCACTTAAACTGGGGACTTTTCACACACAGTTCAATAAATACTATGTTTACTGCACACTCGCCCATCCCGCCTATTGTTCAGTAAGAAAGTGCGATTTAGGACGGAACCGAGATCTCATAAAATAAAAACAGAGAGCAGGATAAAACTAAAGAAAGCTTGAGATGATTTAAAATTACAAAGAAAACCTCATTGTGTGTTGTTGATACAGACTTTTCTTACCATTATAACCACCACGCTCGCTTTTAAGAAGAAACACTTATGTGCACACATGCCAAATTCACCTTGTCTGACTG
The DNA here is from genome assembly GCA_034509265.1 of Microcambeva bendego. Lineage (NCBI taxonomy): Eukaryota > Metazoa > Chordata > Actinopteri > Siluriformes > Trichomycteridae > Microcambeva > Microcambeva bendego. Next base: position 10,710,039 of record JAYDZG010000011.1, read on the forward strand.
AAACAATCCTGACAAAGCTTTGTTGCCTCCTACAAAACATTAAAGCTTTATGTTGTGCTTAAAATGTAGCTTAAACTTTTAGTTCTGAATGTTGGATTAACTAAACGCGATGTTCAGTTCAGTTTATTTTCTTAAACTCCTTATCCTAATAAGGGTCGGGGAGGGGTGCTGGACAAGGCATACGGTAACACCCGGGACGGGGCCCAGTCCATCACAGGTACTTGCAGGACAATTCAGCGTCTCCAATCAACCTGGTAGCATGTCTTTGGACTGTCGGAGGAAACCCACATGGACACGGGGAGAACATGTGAACTCTACACAGAAAGGACCAAGATCGCCCCCCCCCGGGGATCGAACCCGGGACCTTCTTGCT
>JAYDZG010000011.1:10746112-10765022 GCA_034509265.1 Microcambeva bendego
GCGGCCTATACAAGTACAAAATTGATTTTCTTTCTAAAATTAGAGCGTGCGGCTTATACTCAGGTGCGGTTTATAGGTCGGAATTTACGGTAAATAGTTTTATAAGCTTCGAGCCTCCTTGTTAACTAAAAAAGGGGCTACAAGACAGGCTGGTGGGCCGGCCGATGTGTTAGGTGATGCTAATGAGCACAATGGATCCTGGTAGAGAAGCTAAGGTGACACATTTGGTTATTAATAAGAAAAAAAATGCTTTTTGATTAATTAAATGCATGATACAATTCACTGTTCTAAAAACAAACGCTAACCATGTGTGACTATTTTCCTAAAGTAAGTAACATAATAGCCGACATAATACCTGTTTAAAGCCATTATGGGAGGGAAAGAAGGAGTCACAGTTTCTCCATCGGCACTTGAGTGTCTGTTGTGTTGGGCTGGTGTGGTCATTCAGCAAGTGCTGCTGCAGGTGCGCCATTACACTGAATACCAGCGAACAGCCATGCCACTGCCAATAACACACAAAGAGGCACCTCAGCTACACAATCAAGAAGCTTGGTTTTTCGAAATGATTCATGTATCAAGATATACAGTTTTTTAACATTGTGTTTAAATGAAATACATGTTTTACTCCAACTTAAACAAGTTAGTAGTGTATTTAAAAAATATATCAGAGTCATATACTGAGATCTGTTGTGGTCAGGGGTTTGCAACTGTTTTTTTTTTTAATCCATGACCCGCATTCAGCATGCACAATGCCATCGGCCATGGGAAGTGTAATGGACATGAGCACTGAAAAGGAGTCAGTTCTTACCCAGCACCGGAAGTTCTGGATCAGGTTTAGTCGAACAGCCTGTACACTTCCATTATAACAGCCTGTGTAGATCTACAACGAGATTAATGCAATGTAGGTGGTTTTAGTTTTCCACTACAGAGATTTTAAAGCCCCACTATGGTGTACCAAATGATACACTGGTGCTTGCTATTCTATTAGACTGACCATGTTCTTGTGGATGACCATACAAAGCACCATGTCCGAATGTCCTCCGTAAACCTGCAGCCTTTCATGAGACTGTTGATAAAAAATATATATATTAACACACTGCTCTACTAAAATGTAAACAAAACATCCCTGCAAACATGATATTCTCACCTGCAGCTCAAAGACACGGACCAGTTTGTCCAGGCAAGCTGTGATCATCACCTTCCCCAGTATGGTCACCACAGTGACAGCGTGAGAATGGCCCTTATAGATCTTCACAAGCTCCCCGGTCTACAGTGCAAACCCATACAAAACGGTCATCATCCTTATTTATTCTCAACTACGTATCTATAGTGGTGGGGTCTCTAATCAATCTTAAAATCCTTACATGTATGTTGTGTGCGTGGACGCACTGATCACTGGATCCACTGAATACCAGGTCATTTACCACCTGTGGATAAGAAATAGACTAGGTAAATAACTTACATGGAAATTCCCAACAAAAACATTTATGCAGACACTTTGACCAAAATCCAGTAATAATATAAACAATCCAAGCAATTGAGAATTATGGTCAATGCAGAATGCTTTCGGGTGGGACTTGAACTAGTCCTGTACTGGCTAAGCCACCACACATTGCTGCAATATACTTTATTACATTTTTCCAATTACCAAGCTGTGCATCGTTCAGAGCTGCAGACGTCTAACCCAGAAGGACAGGAGCAGACAAACAACTTAAATTTAACACAGAGAACAGATTATTTTGTTGAAAACCTTGCCCATGTGTCCAATAGAAGAAGAAACGTAATGTTTATTTATCAACCTGAATGTTGATTCAGTTATCAGGTCTATTTAAATCAGATTGAGTTATTACAGATGTAACAGACAGGTCAAAACATCTAAGGATCAGGACTTTAGAGCAAATTAAACACCTGGAAATGCCCTTACTACCATGGACCTTGGTAAACTACAAAGATACAGTTATGAAGGTGTAATACAACACACTGAGTGCCCGCTATAGTGGTATTATGTAAACTGCATAGAGGAAGGCCGACATGGTGGTACGACAGGTAAAATTATTGCCACCAAGCAAATTCAAACTTTTCCCTTTTCTACGTTGATGCTGTGTTTAAGTGTTTTTTCCACCTAACAAAAAGCCAGGTGTATCGTGGCTACGGGTCACGTCTAAAAAAACCACTAATAATGATTGAACTATGAAAGTGCTTTAAGCAGTATACACAAATTATACAAACACATGTAATACTAATGACCGATGCAAAAATATCTACAGAATATTACCATCTCATCGTCGTCATCAATAGAATAAACACCCACCTTCATGCAGAGCACAGTTTTCGTGTGACCTTTTAGTGTGCGCAGCAGCAGACCACTCTTGGCGTCCCTTACACTAATGGTGGCATCATAAGACCCGACGAGTAACACCCGCCTCGCTCCCTCCTGCGCCGTGGCCAGACAGCTCACCGCTCTCGGGCCGTGGCACTCGAACACATCCAGTTGTTTGTTGTTCTACAGAAACATGCATGTTTGAGGCTTGTACAATGTGCTTGACTGTTTCATTACAAATGTTTAATTAGATCTGGGTACAGTCGACAGCCCAGGATTGAGAGGATCGAGATGTACCTTCAGACTAAAAGTTACTACAGAGCCATTGGCCAGGCCTGCATAGAGTACTTTCCATCGGTTATGGAGACAGAGCACACGGTCAGGAAGACTGAGCTGCTGCACACACTCTTGATTCTAACAAGCAAACAAACACAACCACAGCAAAGGTGGAATCAGTGAGTCACTTTTGGAATCACCAAGTGAGCACAAGTGCTGCTATTTATCCGACTAAGAACTCACCTTTATGCTGTAGCAGCGAATGGTTTGGTCGCTGGATCCAGAGTAAAGCCGCTGTGGCAAGCCTGGGCCAGAGGACACCACTATGGAGTTTACTTTGCTGCTGTGCCCATCAAACACGGCCACACACTTACGGTTCTGAGAGACACGGTGACATAATTTCTATAAACGTCTATGCATTGTACCTCTACTCCACTGTACCCTAATCATTTCTAAGCAAGCAGTATACCTCAGACAATAACAAAAATACACTTGTTCATTGTTAAATCATTAGTGTGAAAAAGAGGGTACATAGATGTAGTAGTCTGTCCAATCTTGATTATGTAAGTGTGCCCTATAATTAGCTTAAAATAATTGTGATTAAAGATGGCTTATTTTGACTGGGTTCCTATAAAGCTCTGGGGAGGTGGTTATTATAGTGGGGCTCTGGGGACAACTAGGGGTCTATGACTTTTGCTCTGGAGCTCCCACAGCAACTATCCGTTTGACTTACATTCAGGTTGAAGGCTCGTATGGTGCGGTCGCCTGAGCAGGTGAACAGCAGGCCATTATGAATTAGCATGCTGTTTACAGCCTCTTGATGGCCTTCAAACAATCCCTCAGAGGGCTCATCCTCATCCCCTGGGTCAGACGAGGCATCTGATAATAAACAAACATCAGATCAGTGTGTCTCTATGTGCTTCTTAAATACAAATTTAGAGCTATTTACTCTGGATAACTAGAATAGCCTCCATAAATAACATTTGAAACAATCTGTCGTCAACAGCAAGCCATCACATATTATAAAGTGTAGCTTAAAAAGTAATGGGAGTTAAAAAATGCTTTAATCCAGATTTTTTTAAGTTGATAAATTACATAAATGTAAGGCTCTTCAGACCTTAACAGCATCTCTCTCAGAGCGACTTCTCCCAGATGCAAGTCAAGAGGGCTTAAACAGGAAACTAAAAGCTCTAAGAATATCTTGCCCTTAAAAAGTAATTTAGGCAGTTGGTGAACTATTTTAGTCAATGAAATCCTTGTCGTTCTAATTTTGGCTTTGTGTGATGGTCTTAACTGAGCCTTCTGGAGGTTAATGATGAACTGAACACATATAACTAATTTAAGTTCAACAGGAGACAGTTAACGAGCTGAATCATTAACTTTAACAAAATTTTATATTACTATACTACAATAAATGATCTGAAAATGTAAACTTTTTAAAAAAGTGAATAAAACACACTAAAAAAAATAATGTAACCATCATGGAAGAAAATGTTTACGAAAATATGAAATACATACCAGAGGATATCTTTGACCCCTTTGAATCTATTCGATCCTTTATACTAAAAATAGAAGACATTTCAGGAATTAAAAGACATAATATAAATGATATAAATGAAACAGCATACATAATAAACATAATAATCATAAAGACAGTACTAATTTACTGGGAACAAAAGAAATAATTCCACAAAAACATGTGCACAAGGAACATAATATATAAATAGTCAGGAAAAGGTTCAACTGTGCAAAAGTTCTTTCTAATTTACCAGACGTTTCTAATCATTTGGTGTTATTCTATAAGCAAATATTGTGATGATAAAATCATGTGATATGGACAACCACCTTATTTTGCCTCATTGTCATTTTTTAATAAAATTCAAACCCTCCTAAACAAGTCATTCATTTATTTACTGAGATTAAATTTTGTCTACCTTGCACAGGTCACGACTGCACTGGTGTCAATTTCACTGGTGGAGGTGACTTCATTGCAAGCAAGGTTTTGTGTATCTGTCGTCTCATTGGCAGGCTCCTTAAAATCTTGAGAAAGACTTGCTTCATCCTCTTCTCCAACATCATCTGAGTCCAAATTAACCACTTCGGTTGGTCCGGCCTTTGGGAGTTCCACCATCTCTAGCTCTGAGGAGTCGGAGTCTTGGGTCACTTTCTCATCTAAAGCCAGTTCTGGTCCCTTTGCCTCTGGCTGATCCGGTGCCCCTGCTACCTCTATGCTCTCTTCCTTTTTCTCACCAGAGGAGGATAAGGAATTGGAACCGCTGGTCCGTCTGCGCTGTCGGACCCTGCGATGAGGACGAACGGGCTGGCTGGCATCCAGTTCCGAGTCACTAATGTCAGGCTGTTTGCTTACCTGGGCATTCTTCGGGACTCTTTTCTTCTTGAACTTTCTCACACGCTTCCCAGCCATGGTGTCCTGGCCATCCAGAGGTGGGGAGGGCTTGGGAGAAACAGGGTTTGGTGATATATTGGAAGGGTTTGGAGGTGAAGGAGGGTCTAATGCTTGCTCTTGAGAAGCTCGACGAGATCGCTGGGCAGGAGACTGCTGTAACCAGTGCTCAGAGCTGGCTGTAGTCAAAGACGTGCCTTTACCTTCCTGGTCACATTTAAATTCCTTTAGTAAATTAAGGTTGCATGAGGAGTTGTCTGTGACAAAAACCCAAGAAAAAAACATTACTGACCAATAAATTAACAAGGCAATACAGACAAAGAAAAGTTTTGGTATTACGGGTACCGCTATGAGTTTGTGCGCATGCAGATTTCTCCGGTGTGGTACTGTGAGGGCCAGCCACGGGGCTGTCAGTGTATTGCCTCGGTGGGCTGACGGTCGCAGGCGAGAGGCGTTCTTGTTTTATAGCAACAGGAGCTGGGCTGGAAACCGGGGACGGTATGAGAACTACAGGAGAAACTGCGGTATTACTCGTAACATTTTTAGCCGTGGATGAAAAATCCCCATTTGGGTTTTCTTCACTGCTTCTTGATGACTGTGGGCATTCAAAGCCACCTAATAAAGAAATAAAATAAAATAAATACATACACATATAGGTATATGCTCCCTAATAGTTTTTATGAATTTTGTACCTTGTAGGCCCTGCAGAATTTCAATACGCTTGGCTCTCAATGAACTTATCTCAGTGGTAACCTAGGGAACAGTCACAATGGGTCAAGGTTTAAAACACATACATGCGAAAAACACACAATATTTTTCAAAAGTATGTGGACACTCCATAATTATTACGTTTATCTGTTGATATTCAGGGATGTAATGATACACTCTACCCACAATGTTGCGCGATTCATGATACTGGATTCACAATATTTTTTTCCTAATTTTTAAAAAATAAAATGAAATTAAAGACAAACGACAAAAATTTCTTTTACTATTTCACTTTAAAAAATTAAATAAAATACTTGTATGTATTTGTGCTTTTCTTTATTTACCTTAATAATTAATGCCCTTTATTTCGAAGATAGGTACAAACCATGAAAAACACAGCTCAGCATTTCCTTTTTTGAGTAAAAAAAAAAACAATAAAGAAAATTTGGCTGGACGTTTTCGAACCTGTCAACCTTGTAGTGATGTCAACCAGGTGATGTGAATAGCACCAGTGCCTTCTGCTGGGGAATACTGATTAATTATATTGTATATGTATATGTGAATGGATTTTCTGATCTTCTTGTGATGCATCATTAAAACCTCATCCATAATTGAAGTTCATCTTCCTTATTATTCCTTATATAACTGAGCCTTTTCGTAGGTCCACAAACACATGGCCTGATAGGGTGGCCAACAATAAACTCTAGTGGCTTGCACAGGTCCGGTCAATCCCACTGAACAACCAAGTGAAAAGTTTGAACAACAACTAATAGCAAGGCGTCATCCAACATCAGTCCCTGACCTCACTAAGGCTGTGGCCATGAATTCTCTGCTTTATCATTATTGACTGTAGCATTAGTAAGACACCCCTCATAAATGATAAAATCTGATTCCCATCATTTATCAAACCTGCACTATTGTTCTGCCATTCCTAAAATACTTTCAGCCGTGTAGTGCAGGCATTTCTTTCATGGGGTCTGACCTGCTGTTTGACCATTAGCAGACGCTGCACTTCAAGATATGCTGCCTGTAGAGCAGCTCGGGCCTGAATCAAACTGTTATCCACTGTCTGTAATGAGCTGTTCAGTTCCTCCTCTCGCAGTGATACACTCAGCAACTCATCCAGCTGAGATAGTTCTGTGTAGAGCAGTAGAAGATAATAAATATATATATCAACAATGCATGGTATATGTAGATGAACAAAATTTGAACCTCACAATTACCTTTTTTGGGTTTCATTTTTTGTCTTTTGTTTTTCCACTCTAAATCAGTCATTTCTGGAGAAACCAAATCCTGGAAGACGAAAAGCAAATGACAACATATGATAAAATTACGACATGACAGGAGAACCATCAGCTTTTGGTAAAGGTCATTGTCTGGGCTGTGTAAAGACCATGATAGGCAGATACAGTGGTGGGGGAAAGGATTAATAAAGAAATTCGCCATTGGCTGGTGTAATGATGTGGTCAGCAGCTTTATCCATGAGAGGATGTGTGTGCTAGTCTACTCGCCCATTGTGAATGTTATGCAGCTAGGTAAGGTTGGCAAAGTGCAAATGAAAAAGGGGTGTTTCCACAATGCAAAAAAAGGGAAGAAATGTAATCACTTACCCCCACTGCTCTACGTTTCTTCCCTCCACTCTGCAAGTCATTCTGTTCCGTACATGATATGGAACTACTTTCCTCATCCAAAAGATCCTTTATCGGCTCTATGTGTACGTTGTCTGGGGATAGCCGCTGACTATTCTTTTGTGTGTCACAATCCTTCTCGTCAGGTGTGTGAATGTATTGAAGCATAGAGTTGTTTAGGGAGTCTCGGACAGATGGGAGTTCAGCAAGAAGAGAAGAGGGTGCAGCAGACGTATGGGCAACCACGCTACTTTCTGACAGGCTTCGTTTGCGTGCAGGTACAATCTGTGAGCTAAAGTCAGCCAGAGAGTCCCAATGGAAACCTTCAGAGAGAGGGACATCCATGTCTTCTTCCATGTGACTTGGACCCTCTGGTTCATTGGGTACCATCTCTATACCAAACCTGAGAAGAAGCAAATGTCTCATCATTTCTATAAAGCTGAAATTAAATCAAACAAGCCAAAAACCAACAAAATTAATATTTACCTTGGCAAGCCTTTGCCCTGCTCTTGCTTTTTTCGGTGGATCTCTTGATAGACCTGGTCCCAGTTGACATTTCTTCTGGAGGCAGAAGAGCTAATGAGCTGCCGCAGGGTGGGCTTGAGCGATGGATCTTTCTCACTTTCGCTTTTCCGAGAGCCACTCAAGTTTCTGATGCGTCTTGCAATGTTCAGGTTGGGTTCATGAGCAATTCCTTTTCCCTTCTGGCTGATGTGCCGGTTCAAGTCTCGTTTGAGACTCGAGGGCAGAGAAATCTTGTTCAGGGGAGGCACAGAGCAACCAGTAGCAGACAATGTGTTATTGCTCCGGTTGCACTCGCTGTCTGAGCAAAGCCCTTCATCCATGACTTGAATCTCTTTATCTTGAAGCTTTTCTCTTTCGTCACACTCGTCCTCTTCCTCCTGGTCCATGGTGGAGGTGCTGACTTGCAGAGACTGCAGAGACAGGTTGATGTTATCTGAAGAGCTCTCTGACTGAAACATGTTTTCTGATGATAAGTACTGCTCTGTTGGATTTCTGTCAAGAAATCCTTTTCCATTGTACTCCTCTGATTTTCTTTTGTTCCTATATAGCTCTTTTACATCCAGTCCTGAAATTCCCACCATCTGGTCTTCCACAATATGCAACTCAGCATCTCTGTCCTTTAACAGAGATTTCTCTTCAGAGTTCTGTTTGTGAAGTCTGGTCTTCTTTGTTTTGCATAACTTTTCAGAAAGCAGATGTTCCTGCTCTGGGTCAAGTGATGAAGCTTGTGAGGTCTGACCTCCTGAATAAGGATCCTTCAAAAGTTTAGAGTCACCAGATTCATGACCTAAAGCTATACTGACATCGGTCAGCGATCCCTGCTTAGAACTGACATGTTTTTCGGAATGCTTGTTGTGTGTTTGGGGATTGGGTAAAGGCAAGGATGAAGAGGATGAAGATGTTTGGCTGGACCTCTTGTTTTTTCCTTTGCTCTTTTTGGCATTGCCACTTTGATTTTTTCCTTCTTTATTTTTCTTGTGTTGGAAATCAGCAGGCACTTGATCAATACTTCCAAGACCTGTCTGGGACTGGCCTTCCAAGTCCTGGTTGCTTGCATTTAGACTTCTGTACTTACTGAGTTCAAGAGAGCTTGAATGTACTTTTTCTGAAGATGGCTGATTATCAATTTGGGGGGAAGGCTCTCCAAGCCCTGCTGGCGGATATGGGGCCCAGCGATTTGCCTTGTCCGATTTGGAGCCTTTGCCTTTACCATGATTAACTGCTCCACCAGAGCATTCCTGGCTGTGGGGGTCCTTTCTATGTCTCTTAGTTGTTTGGTGTGCTTTCTGGTTAGTGTAATTTCTAGATGATGAATTAAGATGGTCAGTCAGTTGCATGTTGTTTTTAAAATCTTTGGTACGGGGCAAATTGTAGTCGTTGCTTCTTTCATAATTTCCTCTGTTGTCTTCTTTGTTAGCCATTCTCTGCTGAGAAGGGGAACCAATAAAGACACCTTCTCTTTCCCCCAAATAGTTTCCTCTACTGTGCAGACTGCCACCACGACCATTAAATGATTCCCATCTCTGCAGGGCAGGCAGTCCCCCAGCATGCCATGTGGCACTCTTGTTTTGTCGAGTGTTCCAGTTACAATGATTAGGACCGGGGCCTGGTCGAGGTTCTTGCCAGTTGGTGACACCACCGATACGAGATGGATTTGGAAAACTGGGGTATTGCCAGCCCCAGGAACCCATCCTTGCTTGCTGGCGATGCCATGGTCTCTGACCTTGCCACTGCTCCTTCATGGCCTGCCACTTCCTCATTGCCTCCTCTTCCTCTTTGACTTTCTTTAAGGCAGCTTCCTCTTTTCTAAGGTAGTACATGAAAAAGTACAGACTTGAGTTAAACTGGAAAAAATAAGATTCTCGCTGATGGGATGTCTTTATTTCCTTTACAAAATATGGGACTGTATCAATCTAGACACGGTAGAGAAAAATATTTCTGTAATAAAAATGATTGTTTTACATTTCAATGGGTGATGCATTGCTTTTGTTTGCTCCCTAGCCATATTCCATTAAACTCAATCTCCTTATGAAGTCAGATAAGACAAGTCAATTATATTATTAACAAAAAGCAACAACAAAAAATAATGGGTGGCGTTTCCTTGTTTATAAAGCGTTATTTTAGATAGTTCAATATAAGTGTGATAAAAATTTCTCTGTTCTTATAAGCCGCTGTAATATTCTGTTGTTTTATGTCCTTTCCTGTGTATATGTGGCCATTACTGAACTGTGGCTTCTCTTAAACCCTGCACTGATAAGCATATAAAAAATGAGTTATCTATGGACAAGAGTGGAGCTCTGCAGCAGTAGTAAAATACGATCAGCTAATTTTATAAGACTAGAGTAAAACATTGAAAATGCAGGAAATTCAAGCACAAAAGTAATACATAGACTTAGGGGCTTCATTTACAAACACAAATAATGAACGTAATGCAGAGATGTGTTTTGTATTGTGGTTTTTGACAGCCTTAACAGATGAACTAAGATGTAAATGTCAAGTAGTATTTCCACAGCTATGATACTGTAGGACAAAAGAACATTTCGGATATTTGTTGAAATGGCAGAAATATGATTATGAATTATGATGTAATTATGAAGTGCAGTTAAGGTCCTGTCACACTACTGTCACTTTGGAAAAAGTGTCGACTAAATTTTAAAAAACTTTTAACGTCAAACAGTCATGGTAAATTTTGAATTCACGTCATTTGTATGTTTTGGACTGTGAGAGGAAACTGAAGCACCCAGAGGAAACTGGGTGAACATGCAAACTAAACATAAAACGGATCTGGACCTCTTCACCTGGGATTCAAACCGAGGACCTTTTTACTCCAAAGTGACGGTGCAACCCACACTTCTAAAGAAGAGCAATTTAAGTTTATTTGAGTTTCACATTAGCATTACTAGTTCTCCATTCTTAAAAAGTGTCAATTGCCAGACATTGCACTGTAATCGGGCTGCACTACGATAAGCAGGCAAAAGAAAATAGCTCAAATTTTGGCAGGGCTTTGAGAGTAAGAATGCAAGAATATTCAGGGCTGTAGAAGGGTATGGGTCAGGCACATGACTGTGTGAGGGAGTGCGCATGGCTGTTTTAGGCTTTTTGACACATGATTCCAGCAGTGCAGATCAGTTTAATATAGAACTGAAGACACATGGCTGAGGAAAGACTTCAACAAAAGAGGACAGTCTTAATACTTAAGAAACAGTGATATTCACATTGTGATATACACTAGTTAAACCTCAAACTAATTAATTGCAGTGACAATCGAGACGGACCTTTTACTATGTAATACGCAATTTGCTGCGCCGGGTTTGTGTTAAAAAAATTAATATTTGAGTAGCTTGTTGTGCCACGCATTTACGGCTTAACTATGAAGTAGTCCTGGCAATCCTACAGCAATTCAGTTAGCAATCTCTTAGTCAAAATGTCCAATATCTCAGTGTTTTTTGTTTACTGGGATTTTATCATAATGTTTTACACCTTTGTTTACATTCATTACAATTTAGTATCTCAAATTCACCTCATGTGCATGTTTTTGGACTGTGGGAAAAAAAACGGAGCATCCGGAGTAAACCCAGGCAGACACAGGGAGAACATACAAACTCCACACAGAAAGGACCTGGGGCGCCCCACCTGGGGATCGGATCCATGACCTTATTGCTATGAGGCGACAGCGTTACCTACTTAGCCACCGTGCCCCCCTGTTACAGTGTAAAGCACTACAGTTTGTGGATGTTCTCGGTTTACATTCAACTATTAATGTAGGTTATGATGTGTATTGTAGCTTGTATTTATTCCATCATTCATTTTAACTACATAATAACTACTGTAAAATGTGCCACTTCTTTATGGTAAAATTATGAAATAAATACATTTCCACATGTATTTAGTACAGTATTAATTATACTGCACTTCTGAAACGTGACAGACCTTTTTCCGATGGTTACTGTGCACTAAACATATCCAGATCTGAACATGCTTCAATTACAAAAATAACTGTTATGTTTTTATAAATCAAGCTTTTTCATGGAAATGCAAACTATGTATATTCAAATAACTGAGATATTGGAATTAATAGGGGATCAGAACCTACTGGTGTCTGCTTAAAGATCTATAACATTTATTTTGAGAGGAGACATGCCACCCTAACACAAATCCCAATTAAAATAAGCTTTCAGAAAAAAAAAACCTTACCTGATTAACTCTTTGCGTTTCTCGATGAGCTCGATCATCTCTTTATTGAAGTACTCCTCGTCCCGGTCTGCTTTGGACGACTGGCGTTCGTAGGCCTCCACGCGCTGTTTGTGCATGGGACTGGAGATATGATCGGCGTACTCGGTTAGGCTCGGCACGGTCACCCCGCATGTCCGGCACTCGTGCCCACAGTCGCTGGGAAGGAATGGAGATAGTGGCCGCTGAATGCTACCCTCAGGCATGGCTAACTGCTCAGCAAAATGAGCTTGAAGATTTTAAATCCAGGGGGAAAATAATTCCCTTTGTGCTTCAGAAAGAAATATTCTTCAAAATAATAAATGAATAAAAAAAACCAATGAAATAAAACAGAAGACTTTAAACGATCAGGAGGCAAACTGACTTATTTCCGATGTGTTAAAATTATAACAAAAACAAACAGCTGAATCTTCCTGATCTTGTAATGGGTTTTTAGGGCTTTGTTTCATGCCTGGAGTAGCACAGCGTGGCAAGGTGCCTCCAGCAGGCAGCGAGCCTCCAGCATGATGTTTTCAGGGCCACAGAGAGAGCCCGGAGCTTGTGGAGAGGACAGTACCCTCTCTGTGCAGCCGAGCCCTTGCACGCTGTCACGATGGTCTACTGTGCTCTGCTGTGAATTCTGAGCAAGCACCCTACTAGGAGTAATAGCGCCGCACTTCCTTCCTCCCTCCCTCTCTCTCTCTCGCTCGCTCATTCTCTGTCGGTGTCTCTTGCTCCCATTTTCCAATTTTAGAGGGTGGGTCTCAACAGCATTTGCTGTAATATGAGCTATGGGCAGCTGTCTGTTGCAAATCCCAATACGCCGCCAGAGCTTCTCGGCTGAATGTCAGCCTCGTGAGCTGATAGATGCTTTATAGACAGTTGGCCTATTTCACCGAAACTAGGTCAAACGAGTGCATTGTTTTTAAATAGCTGGACAAGGTCTTGAGCAGGAGATGAAACTTTTTTGTAGGTAGTAAGAGAAGCAGTGTGATAGTAATACTGTCTTTAATAAGTTTGTTTTCATTAGGATTTAAATGTCATATTTTACACTTTGGTTACATTCATGACAGGAAATGGTAGTTACTTATTACGCAAGCTTCATCATTTCAAGTGTTTATATCAAACACAGTGGACAGTTTAGTGTCTCCAATTCACCTGACTTTTTATTTGTTTGGACTGTGAGGCACGTGGAGAAGACTGAAAGGCCCCGACTGACCTAGGAATCGAACCCAGAGCCCGTGTAGCTTTGTTTTGCATAGTCTGTACCTACCTAAGGTATAAAAGAGCATTCATTATTTACATGAATAAAAGATAAGCACAAAAACAGTATTTTGTTTTATTTATTTGTTTAAGAAATTTGTGATAATTAGTCTTAATAATTGTTTCGTGAACTCAGTATCGTCGGTAGAATGTATCATTACGTCCCTAAATGTTTCACTCCCAAAAATGTAATAATAATGAATAAAAACAATATATAAATAGGAGATCATATATACATTTAAAGACATTGAAACTGAATTTCTGAACCAATGTCATATTTAAAAGAAGGAGAAAAAATCTGGAAAACAAAACACAGTTGGTCGAGCTGGATTGTTTACATCCTTCCTGCTAGTTTTGATGTGCAGCCTCCCTTCCCTACAAGCTTCTGCCCACACATAAAAAGACCATACGCTCAATCCAATAATGATTATATCGTAGCGGAAAACTAAATCTGCTTAGATGTACCTTACAGCCACAGTAGACGAATGGAACGTTAACATGCACATCTGTAACAAAAATCAAGACTTTGCTGATTTCTGATTTCTATCAAACAAACACACGGCTACTAGCTTTGCCCCTGACCCTATTCTCACTTTTCACATTCCGGTGGCCTACAGAACTGTCACATGAGATACAGTTGCTTGTTTCGCCTGTTGTTTCCAATGTGCCTATATATACGCTTCTGCTATGGCAGCTGCCTGAGCTTGTCCTTCTTAGGACCGATAACATGAGCTCATCTAGTAGTCTGTTCAGACTCTCAGCTTTACTACATCAAGCACTAGGTCAAAGGCAAGATCTGTCAAAACTGAATGTTTATCATTCATACTAATGATTTACAACAGGTAACCATTTTAACTGCTTTATTTCCATTGTAGCCAGAAAGGGATCTGCTTCAGATTAGGTTCCTTTATTTAGAAACATATCTCCACACCAGCTCAGATCTTTAGCCTCCACTGAAGAACCTTGCCCGTCTCTTTCCCGAGAGCCAAGCATGCTTATAAGGCAATATTCTGTTGCTTTAGTGTATGATCTACTGACTGGTGGAATTAGCTTTCTATGCTACTGGAAAAGATACAATACCGAGCAACTTTAAAGCAATACATTAAATATTCCATTTTATTTTTATAATTCTTTTTATGCACTTTCTCCCTTTTTCCTCCTGATTTAGCATGTCCAACTGCCCGATTGTGTCATGCTTCCTCTCCACAAACGCCGAAGCTAATTCACCCCCTCTGGCCCGTGTATAGCAGCCTTATGCATTTTCCACCTGACCTTTAAAAGTGTGCATGAAGAGACTCACCCAGACGAATGCACTTTTCAAGCTGCATCAATCAGCCAGCCGGGGTCGTAATTGCATAGTCATCAGAGAGCGACCCTTTTTAAATCCCGCCTCAGTATGAATAAAAGTTTAATCGTTGTTCATGTGACTGCTCGGCAGGCAGAGCCGAGACTCGATACGATGTTTTTAAAATCCCAGCACTGGTGTACATTATGTCTTTTTACCGCTACGCCATTATTTTTTATATCATTTATATAATCTATGAGGGCTCGTCATTTTTGCACTTTTAACTCCTAATGTATTAAGTACGTCAAAAACAAACAGCATCAATTTTCTAATTATATTCTAATGCATTTTACCAGTGTTGTAACTTTTTAATACCATCAGCATATGTTTTGGTTAGGTATGTCACTACTGATCCATCACTGCTTTAACATCATTATCACATAAAAATCTTCTCCGAGTGGTCCATCAGAAATCAGATGGCACTAAATATGGATGATATTTACATTACACTTATTTACATGTACATTGTACACAATATCTGCAAATGTTAAAAACCCACCAAGACTCATATTTAAAAAAATCCAAGAAGGATGTACAATCAAGTCAACCAAATAAAAATGTTCATCCAATGATCATCAGATATTCAAACACAAATATTGAGGTATCCTGTTAGAAGCTCATATTGCTTATATTAGCTTCATAATTTATTACAAATCAAGACTAAATATTTTCAATAATAAAACTCATTACATTATTAAATCCCATGAACAGTTACCTACCGGCCTTTCAGATTCTCCAGTTCCCGGTGATGCAGCATACTTCTCATATGCTCATCCATCTCCTACAAATACATGCAAAAAAGGATTAAAATGCTAAACACTGATCCAGTTTCACTTGAAAATGAGCTACTTCTTTAGTGTTTGGACAGATGCTTCGACATATAAAGGGTAAGATAGTACAGTTAACAAACTGCCTGGGTAAAACTGTCAATTAGACCAGGATACATTTGGAATTCATGTTTTTGAGCGTTTCTGAGAGGATTTGAAGTCAGGTTCCAATCTTTGGCACAGCTTTAAACTGAGCATGAGGTGAAATTCAAGCTAACAAAACTTGGATATAAAACATACATGTCTAAAGATTCACTGAAAAGGATATGAACAGTCCAGTGCTGTCAAAGATACTTACTATTACAAATTCCAGACTGTGGAGCAGAATTAGAAAAACGCAGATATCAAAGTATTACCTCTAAATGAAATATGTAAAAATTAATATTGATGAGCCGCATGGTCGCCTGGGTTCTATCCCCACGTAGGACGGTCCGAGCCCTTTCTGTGTGGAATTTCTCACCGTGTCTGCATGGGTTTCCTCCGGGTGCTCCGGTTTCCTCCCAGAGTCCAAAACATGCACTCAGATTAAACAGAGATACTGAAATGCCCTATAGGTACCTAGCCACTAGGATGCATAACCCAGTGCACTGTATCACGATCCACGTGGCGACCACTAATGGAAGCAGCCGATGCTAAAAGACAAAAATTCACATCGATTTCTGCGTTACATTTTATAGAGGTAATTTTACCAAGTATATTTGGATTTCCTTTGGAGTATATTTGGTTTTATTTTTGTAAGTGGGCTGCTTGGATGGTGATGCTACATCACAATCAGAAATGTTCAAAAGTTAAACTAATTAAGATAAAAACAAGCTGTGCTTGCGAGTTTATCTTAGTAATGAAACGAATACAACTATATAAAAGACGCTTCACCTGTTTGGCGCTGTAGACTATTTCACACAAAATGCAGGTCCTGTCTTTCCCCATGATGTATGATGAGTTTTTCAGAGCATAACAAATCGGTCCAGCATACCTGAGGAGAGAGAAAAAACATCATGTGATTTTTAACCCAGTAAAACAATGGTACATTGTAATTATCTTTAGGATCTGGCGCAAAATATAAGAGGTGAACCAACTCTTATTTTAGAAAACACTGAGAAAACATCCCAACCTCTGCTGTTAATCCAAACTCCAAGTCAGAGAGCGCATGCTGCTAATTTGTCTAAACACAGTTAGTGGAGGGTGTAGGCATCAGAGAGAGCCAGGACACTTCTACATTTGGTCAAGTTCAATACCAAAACAACTTCACTCTTTACCATTTTCATAACCAGATCTACTAACAATAATCTGACAAAGTAGCTAAAGGTATTTATATGTACCTCTAAAATGTGTGATAATTATATAGACACCGTCTTAGTAATAAGTGTAGTACTAGTTTATTTCAGCCTCAACTACTGTCACAAAAACTGAATAGTAAACTGTATAATACTGCAAGTTAGATCCTGGCTACACAGATCTATAGACTCAAAACAAACAAAGTTATGGAAAATGCAAAAAGAATTAAGAATGCAATGATCCTTATATTTACTGTTATTTGATTCCTGTTCGAATCTAAGATGTTCGGTCTGTTCAACATAATTTCATTTATTAATAAACATTCATTCCTTTATTTCAGACCTGCAACACATTCAAAAAAAACTTGGGACGGGGCAATTTAGTAATGAGGTGAATAAACTGATTAATGGTGTGATTCCAATTGGTGATTGAAATCATGATTTGGTACAAAAGAAGCATCCAGAAACGCCTCTGTGAGCAAAGTTGGCCAGATGACCTCCAGT
Source organism: Microcambeva bendego (assembly GCA_034509265.1). NCBI lineage: Eukaryota > Metazoa > Chordata > Actinopteri > Siluriformes > Trichomycteridae > Microcambeva > Microcambeva bendego. Next base: position 10,763,396 of record JAYDZG010000011.1, read on the forward strand.
TTGTCACAAATGTCAATGTGTGAGAAAAGTATTGAACTGGCTGGGCCACATAGGCAAGAGAATACTTTGGTAAACCTTTGGTCAAGCAGGACAATATAGAGATACAAGCACAATTGCCACTTCTAACTTAACTGTGCTAAAAGACACCTTAAGTTTACCAGCTCTAGAAAAGGACCATCTAGACTGTGATGGCAGCATGGATGCAGAAAAGTACATGGAGATCTTGGAGCAACATAATCTGCTTTCAAGAAGTTATGTGTTCTAGAGATTATGGATTTTTCAGGAGTAAAATGAGATTGTTTAAGAGATTTCTAACGTCATGTTTTACACTTTGGTTACAATTATGACAGGAACGGTTTCTCACTACATAAGGTTCTTCACTTCACAGAGGTTATATCGAACAGTCATGGACATTGTTGTATTTCATGCTCATCTCACTTGCATGTTTTTGGACTGTGGCAGGAAAACGTTTGCATGTTCTCTCCGTGTCTGCGTGGAGTTTCCCCCGGTTTCCTCCCACAGTCCAAAAAACATTCAAGTGAGGTGAAATGCAGACACTAAAACGATTGTTTTTTTATATAACATTGAACGTTGTGTAAGGAGTGTCGTAAAACATGACGTTACAATCCTAATAAATAAACAAACAAACAAACAAACAAACAGACAGACCCAATGCATGAAAACAAAGCGCTTTTAAACTGTAACAGCCCCTAAATTTCTTTGGTGGTTAAGCATTTAGGCTCTCGTACTCTTTACTATTTATCGAGTGGTAAATAAATAGTAGTTTGAATAATTACCAACCTGAAGATGTAGCCAATCTCATTGAATAATGATGTGCATTTCACATCTGTATTTTTTAAACTTTAGTCTGGTCACTATTACATCCTACAGTGTGCTACTTATTACACGCCCACTAAATTCATCCTCGTGCAAGGTAGCACTGAAACTTTCGTACAAATACGAATAATAGAAACACCAGTAAACTTCACTTCACTTTGCAAAGTTAAACAAATGCCAATAGAGACACATGAAATCACACAGACATGTATTAAAGCAGTGCTCAATAAAATCATGTTAGCAACACGGCTAACAACATCACCTCACATCGTAAACACACGCTGCAATTAGGCTAACTGAACTAGATAAATACGCGTTATATAAGACAGAAAAGTACCTTTTAATTTAAGCGAAGAACAAACTTCGACTGAAATTCCAGTGTTTTTTAAATCCCATACTTTTTAACATATACCCTTGCATGCACCGATAGGAAGTTAAAATTGTGATGCTTCGTCCCTGATGGAAACTAAGCTGAGAAATTTCAAAATAACAGTCCTCACTACCCCATCAGTTTTCTTTTCCCCAGAAAAAGTTTTATGCAGGTGGACAAATGCACAAGTACGTTTGGTTTTGCAATTTCATATAAATTCATATAAATTCTTACTTTTTAACTTACTTTTTCTACTTTTTAAAGATGTCAGGTAAAAAAAAAGCAGCATAAGAGAAAAAACACACACAGTTTACTGTTTACATATCTTTTGCACTGCCAAATTTAAATTTAAATTATTATATAACTGTGTATTTGCACTTTCTGTTTGGCTGACATCAGTTATCCTCACTTTATGCACAT
>JAYDZG010000011.1:10777907-10789484 GCA_034509265.1 Microcambeva bendego
CCGATCTCGCGTGCTTTCAATGTGCACTATTATTACAAGTAGTAGTATGCAGTATTCGAGAATGAGCGTTATGTTTGTAGTGATCATGTGACTCCCAGATACCCAGTGTGTTTTTTTATATTAAAGATCAGAACATGGACAAACAAAAGAAGTTAGAATCAGAATTAACAGTCATTAAAAAAAAACAACAGCAAAATAAAAGATTAGGAGGAGAAAAAAAGCGATACCCAAATGTTACTGTCGGCTGTATGATTGCAACATCTGGTACAGATGCAAACTAGCATACCAAACTGTCCGAACTACAGCTAATCTAGTGGGTGGGGCTCTGGTAGGTGTTGACCGGTGATGGGTGAACTAAGGGTGCCTCTAAAATACAAATTCCCCTTTTGTGACGTGACTCTAGGAGATAAATCAAAATGGCTCATAGAGCATCTGATTCCTGATACCAAAATATTTTAACTGACTGACTGGGTTTAAGGAAATACAAAAGCAGGCAAAAAAGTGTGCATTGCATATGTCTCCTTTAAATTGTATTTTGAAGGTAAAATCCAGATGTTTTTCCAGTGTAGATTACTAATTAGAGAGTTCCAATACGGAAATAATATCTCTTTTTGAGTACCCCTGTTGTTAAGCCGATCTGACCAACATAAATGTCCTTTTGGTTTAGTGTTGGATGATTTGACTACACCAATGCGTTATGAGATCGGTAGTTAATTCCCTCAGAAATTAGCCTGATTGAAGTTCTGTTAACAAAAAACATAACAACAAAGATTTTTCAGAATTATCTCAGACTTAGCCATGCTTAATTTGGTGTCTTTAGTCTGGAAATGCCAGACTTACTCAACAGTGCCCAGATTCTAATTCATGGCTGATCTGCTTTTTTAATACACCATTCAATTATTAATTGTCTTACACTTTCATAACCTTAGGAACTTATATTCATATCAATTTAAGATTAATTTTTTTGGTTTGATCATTTTTGGTTGAGGAAAATGCAGGGTGTAGAAATCAATTTATTTTGCATGAAACATTATATTCCTTCTAAGTAAACTCTTTTGGACGCAAACTAATTTGTTTTACATAAATGTAATAAATATAGAATGTACAGTCCGTAAGCACAATGCAGTAACATAGTAAATCGAAAAGGATTTAATGGAATTTTTAAATGACACATTGACAATTTTAGCATGTTTACTAATATAAGCGTATGTTAGAATCTCACTTCTGGCCAGAACTCCCTACAAACTTACTTGGCTTTGTTTGAGTAAGGACATGTTAGTCTGGGTGCCCTCCCACAGTCAATTTTGTGTGTAGTGGTGGTGGGGGGTTTCATGGATCTTCGCATTGCTCTTTTATTAGACGCAGGTTATTGGGTGGGGAGCGTTAGGTGATCCGGCTTGCTTTGATCAGATAAGGGGTAGTGAATTCACATTTGAGAGCCAGAAAGAACTAGACTGGGGACAAAAGAGAAAAAAGTATGGTTAATATGCTGCTATTAAAGAGAAGTTTTATTAATCACCAGAAGTTTTATTAATCACTGGCGTGCCAGTGAGTCATGTTAGTGCACACACTGAACCAATACTTGCCTCATTTAGACAATGTTTAGTATGTGTAGAATACATAGAATGCCATTTCAAAAACAGTGTTTGACTTAATAGAAGGATAAATGTGTTTTCTATAGCTTGGAGGCTTTTCCTAATACGACACACATTGTGACGAACTTATCAAATTTACACTCATTTAACAATTATGTTCAATATGTTTTCTTTTTTTTTAGAATTTTATGGCAAGGGTGCTCCTTATAATGCCCTTGTGGGCAAGGACTCAACCAGAGCAGTTGCTAAAATGTCCCTTAAGCCTGAAGATCTGACGCATGATACAGTGAGTTTCTGATGGACTGTTTTTAAAGATTCAAACCCACACATTTTGACTTCTTAACTCTTTCTGTTTTCCCTCATGTTAGACAAGCCTTACTGAAAACGAGCTGGAGTCCCTGGAAAGTGTTTTCACTGGCACATACAAATCAAAATATCTGATTGTTGGCTACACTCACAGGCTCATTCTTAATGAAGATGGCAGCCCCAATGAGAACTTCAAACCAGAAGATCAACCTCATTTCAGCATCAAAAATGAACTTTGATACAGAAACACACAAGAAAATGTAGACTTGTAAAATAGTAATTGCTAGAGATTTCACTCACTGGTTATGTCCGTTCACATCACAGAGAATAAGACCAAAGCTGAGAGTAGAACAATATATCTCAGTACTGAGTGAGTTTCCATTAAATTACTCAGCTATGTTTTCTATTTTTAGCAAACACTACAAAAAGTTCTTTTTCGATTTATTACTGTAGATGCTGAAACTGTGTGGGTTAGATTTTAAATAAAAAAAGGTTATTGTAATGGTGTACTGCACCCTATAAAATTACTGGCACCCCTGTTTAAAATGTTTAGTATATAAAAATGTGCATTTTAAAGTCTAAAGATTCCCTGCTCTCCATCCTTAATTGACGTTATAAAAGTGATTGCCAAAGAAAGGTTATACAAAATGTTAAATAGTTCCTGTAACTGTGACACAAGCAGCTTGTTAAAAATATTTAGGTTATTATTTAAAATGAAATTTAATTCAAATTGTTTCCCCCCTCAATTTTTTATATATGACCTTGATCTTAGTCACTGATGGGTACATTTATTAAAACATTTTCACTTATATTTACCAAAGGTGACAGTACATTTGGAAGGGACTCCTGCCATTAGATATTTTTATATTTTTTGGCAGCAGGAATTGTGGATGAAGGGATCATTTGGTTTTTTCCATACATTTTGTAACTAAATGTTTTGTAACAATGTTTTTAGAACATTTTGCAACATGTACTGTTTTTATGGTTGGAGCTTGTTTAAAGTTGACACCTTGTCTATTGAGAATCGGTCTAAAATAAAATCCACCTGTCCAAATGTTGTAGTTAGTGTCACTTTATTGTGAACTAATTTTGTATTCACTCCTGTTAAACTGTAAAAATAAAAGGGAAATCTGGGAAATATTATTTTTGTGTTGTTTTCGTGTTTTGTGTGATGTGCACGTAATTATAACGACAGCTAGCTAGGTTACAGTCTGTGCCCTGACATAGACATTTAGGGCGATATGAAAGTGAGTTGAAAAGTTTGATATGGGTTGTTTATTCAGTTTTGTAAATCAGCTTTATCACAGTGTCGTGCCTTTTTCTCCAGACAGAAGTTCTTTTTTTGTAGTAGCTTATCTGTAAATGTGTGACAGTTTTTGATGATGGGGTACAAAACCGGTTATCACTGTATGTGGGTTCTCTGATAGATTAAGTCCCACTGCACTCATTTCATTTTCACTACACACTTTATCCTGGCTGGGTTGTGGCTGTCCGCTTGCAGTGGGAAACACTGAGCTGAAAGCGATAAGATATAGCCGATCATGTCTTTGTAGGCAACCAGCCTGACTGTAGCACTGCTGAGATTAAAATCCAGATTGGTGTTGGGCTAGCCTGGGTAATAGAAGAGGAAGAATGCTTTAATTCATCTTATAGGCATATAGACTTAAAGAGTACAATCGCAGCTTGTAACCCTCTGTTACCTAACAGCAAAGATGTACCGGCTTTGATCCCCAGGTTTGGTGGCCTGGGCTCTTTCAGTGTGGAGTTTGAAAAACCTTCAGAATCATTAAAGTAAAAAGCGTATTGGGAACCACTGAGTCACGTTTGATTACTGTCTGGGTGGCTCTTCTTTCAGTCACTTCAATTTCCTTATACTTCCTTAAACATTTGGAAGGTGAGTAGGGTACTTCAGTTTGCCTCAGTTGTGAGTGAGTCTGAGTTGCCCTAAGACAAATTGTTGCACTAATGGGTATTTTTCCTTTGAGCTTAGTGATTCCATGTCGTGCTAATTTGAATGCAAATAACTCCTTCTAATAACTCATTTAATATCAATGAGTTAATCATTTAAATAGGCTTAACAGCAGGTTTGACATGAATTTGTATTATCTGAAATGATTCTTGATGAATCTTTGTGTTATCCTGGGCTCAGCTGCATTGTTACAATAATAACATATCATTCACATTCATTACAACAGGCTTGCCATTTTTGTGTGAATATTGTTGAGAACATTTATAATATATAGCGTTTTACCTTGTTTTTCGTCTTCTGTTATTGTACTACTAACATAAGTATTTATCACTGTGTACTGTACGCTGTGGGCTGGTGGCATTCTGGTGTTCTGATAGCCCACATGTGTGAAGTGGAATGATGCAGACGATGTGGGTTTTTCCCTGGTGGGCTATAAAATGAAGGTCACTGAAAAGAGTTCACCCACCTGTGTTTTTTAAATACTGTGTGTTACTAAATGCTTTCACAATGTTTATGAAAATGTTTTTTATGACTTATTTATTTATATGGCATATAAACAGATCTTTTGCTTTCACATTAAGACATGCTGCAAGTATTGAAAAGTTTAGTGATTCACTGTTTAAACTGGTGTTCCCATCAGCTGTTGTTATGAAAGGAATCAATCATTCTATAAGTTTATTATAATGGACTTAGTCCCCCCAATTCATCACTATGGTCTTGAGAACAACTTTTAAGCTGTGTTTACTGTTCATTCATTGAAAATATAAAAAAAAACAATGAATCTTTAGTAGGGACTTGAACTAAGTAGAGGCCAGTATTCACAGATCTGGCATAAAATTATTACAACCTTCCCAATATTGTGTTGGCCTGGCTGTCGGATCAAACCACATAGTCCAGCGTTGGCTTTCCACATGCATCAATGAGCCTCTGGAACACATGAACTTTCCTCAAAACATTTTTATTGATACTGACCACTGCAGATCACCCATTTAAAGCAGTGTATGGATGAACAACAATCCTAGACGTCAAACACCCTGGAGGGGTTCAGTAACAATACTATCCTCTGCACCAGGTGCCACCCCCGGCACATTTTATTTATTACTTATCATAGTTGGCAGAAAGTCAGGAACAACTTTACTTCACAGTGTTATGGTGAGTAAATTGAAATACATATCATTTTTTAAGAAAATAGTCAGATATTAATGTTAATAACCTGCTGTAGTTAGTGATTCAGTTCCAAGTTGGGGTGGCACGGTGGACGATCTAGGTCCTTTCTGGGTGAGGTTTGCATGTTCTCCCCATGTCTATGTGGGTTTCCTCTGGATTTTCCAGTTTCCTCCCACAGTCCAAAGACATGTCACCAGGTGGTTGGTGGGAGACACTGAATTGTCATGCGATGGACTGGCACCCCATCCAGGTATAGGCTCCAGCACCCCTACCTGACCCTGATGTGGTTAAAGAAACTGAACTGAACAGTTCCAAGTCTATCTTCTATGTTTAATAATACCTTATTTTCTTTATTAATTACTTAGGATTTAAATATCATTTATAATATACACCACACTAACAAAATAGAGATTTTTTGTGTAATAATCTATCAGACAGGTTTATGGAATTGATGGCTGTTTATGTCAAGTAAAGGTTATAACTCTGCAGCTGGGAACTTTTTAAAACCAACATCTCATTTACATGTGGACCGTTGGTCGTAGGAGGATAACAAGACAGTTGGCCAGTTACCAGAAAAGGCAGATTTATTCATTATCATGGTTATGGTTGAAATATGGGGGCTGGATGTTTTTTTTTTTTTTTTTTTTTTTTTTTTTTTACAAAAGGCTGGAGCCCCAGTCAAAACATAACCCTGTCAAATGAATTTCAAAATGATTTTCTTAGTTTTTCTTAGCAGCTGGATCTAGTACTATGAATCAGATAGGCTTATTACAGTAAATGCTTACTAAGGTAATAATCATTCCAAAACATAATTGCTCATGTTTAGAAACTGAAATCCATGTATTGAGCCTTTTGCCTGGTTAATGCTGTTAAGAGCAACAGAACCAATGAAAGCATGACAAATACTACAATTTTAACTAGACTGTTGTTTATTTATAATAAAATTTAGCACTTGAACAAAGCCTGTAGACTGATGTGTGTGACCCGTGTTTATTACCTTCTACTATTTTTTACCCATGTGTAAACTGGCAGCTTTTCCTTCACGTTAGTGTGATGTAAGTAGGATTTTCCACCCACTATCACACGTGTTGTTGCTCTACATAGCAGAAGGGGGTGTTGATTGTGGGTGTCCGTGATGCTACTTCCTCTCTCCATTGCACATCAGAATTTCCCTTCTGCCCACCCACTTTCATTTTGTGTTTGTGCTGTGGGTCTCTCTGGGTTAGTCTGTTTCAGTTCTGTGTTGGTGTCATGTCACTCTCTTTTCAGCGCAGCTGCTTTCATTAGTGACACTAGTGAATTAATTACTGGGTGCTTCTAAGAGGTAGGAATAATTCTATTTATTAAGACCTAGACATGATTCATTCAGGATTATTTATTATAATGCAAATATGTGTATGAAGTCTGATTGATTAAACTAGTTTTGTCTTGAGAACTAGTACATTATTGTGATTTATAGATGCTCTGTTCTACTGAACTGATATTTGAAAAAAAGCTATGTTTATATGTGTATTTAAAACAGTAGAGACTTAATTAATGTCACATTTTTAATACAGTGCAATACAAATGGTGTATAATACTCATACTTAAATATTCTTTTATGATTTTCAGGGTGACTGTCGGGAAAAGTGTACTTTGTAGACATTCTGAAACAGTGCACTTATGAAGGTGTTGAGTAGCCACGTTATGGTAAGTTCTCACCTTTAGCCACCCATTCCGCATCCCTATTGTCTCCTAATGACATCAGGGAATTTGATTAGTGTGTGTATGGCTTGTCGTACTCTGTTAGTCCTTTGACAAGATAAGCACCAGAACTGTTCTTTTGTTTTAGACAAAATCACAGGCTGGGGAAAGCGTGGACCTTTTGATCATGCCAGCTTCAGTAAGTATTTTTCACACCACATTCTATGCATACTGGACTTCCTAAACTAAAATACACAATTGCGTCTATTGATCTTTTAATCACCTAAGGATTTACCATTGAACAAAATGAAATCTTCTTTACTGCTTGAATACTAACAGTCACTCTGAATGATTTATAAATGTTCATTGGCTTGGCTTGCTGAGCTAAATTTGGATCATCTGGATTTTTTTTCCAGGTTCATTTGAATATGGGACTCCCCGTGTCTCCCCAGGCATGTGAAAGCAAGTTTGTCAACATCTACCACACTGGTAAGTTTATAAAAAATTCTGACATTTTTGTTTCACTTCTGCATCACTGTTGAATATACCACTTCTGTCCTGTAGTGTAGGATTAACTACAATCTTTTTTTCTGTTTGTTTATTGTATTGACAGAAAATATCAACCAAAAGCGGTGGAAGAACATTCTTCAACGTGTGCTGAAAAAGAAAATGGATTCTGCTTGCACTTGTCCAATTCAAAATAAAGCACTTTTTGGACAAGACTTGTCTGAGATTTGCGAAAAAGATGGCAGCCCTCCAAAACCAATAATGGTATGTCTGAAGTTGCATTTATTTTAAAGTTATAAATGTCATACATTTTACTTATTTTATACTAAAGTCTTTTGTAATTATTTTTTTTCCAGGAGATATTTTCAGTGCTATGGAGAGATGGCCCACACACAGAAGGAGTGTTCAGGAGAGCTGGCAATGCTAGGTGTCTGAAGGAAATCAAAGAGCAACTCAACAATGGATTGGAAGTGGATCTAAGAAATAAGCCATTGATTTTACTCGCTGATCTTCTTAAGGTAACTTATAAACTGTTCATGTACAGATGGGGACCAATTAAAAGTAAAAAGTAACTAAACAAGAGCTTGATTCTTCTTTGTTGGAAGAAAACATGGCAATTTACATGTGTCCAATTATGTTAAGGTCTGCTTAAGACATAATTTTTCTTCTTATTTCCAACCTGAAGCTCCTTAAGAACCTCCTAATTGCACCACAACAGCTCTATTATATGGATTGAATGATCAATCAAAATTACAACTTACTAATTTAAATTTGTCCTTTAATTTGTTACCATCTGTATATTCAATTCAGCCTGTCTGAGTTACATTTTTGCTTATATTATGTGTGTGTTAATATATATTTTTAAACTTTTCTGAATGACAGGAATTTCTGAGACACATACCTGGCAGTTTGTTGGTAGTGGATCTCTACCAGACCTGGATGACAGCAATGAAAAAGCAAGATGTACCCAAAATGTGCACAGAGCTTCAATTGTACGTGTGGGTTTTAAATAATATTGTAAAAAAAAACCACATTATTTTAAAATGTTCCAGTGTCTTCATAATGTGGTCTCAATTACTGTTATTGTTTTTTAAAGGGTCATCAAAACACTTCCAGTGCCAAATATTCAACTTCTAAAACACCTGATGTGTATCCTGTACCACATAAGTGCCAATGCAGAGCAAAATAAGATGGATGCGAACAACTTAGCAGTGTGTGTTTCACCAAATCTGCTACAAGTTGACAAAGTGGAGGATGTAAAAAATGTAAGTAGACCACTGTCACAATGTTATGTTGTCAATTAAAAGTATTTCACTCAAACATTTTAAACAGACACAAACTCTACTACATTCCTACTTATTTAATCACTTTTAGCAGACAAAAGTTTGTCCACAAGCTGGTGCTATTGGCTATGAGGCAGTTTTTATCTGCATCAGTCACACTATTCAATTTTTTAACATTTTGTGTCCTGAATGTGGGATGCATTTCCCACATTGGACCGGGGTCATGTTGGGGGTCAATTCCTGCCATGCACTCATTTCTTCTGAGTGGCCATAGACCCACAGTGACACCAACCTATTAAGTAGTTCATGAATATTGACAAAGTAATTTATACACTAGATTTCTAGGACCTCAATTTCTTAAATACACCAAATTCACATAGTGCAAATTACGTAGCAAATATTAGATGAAAACTGCCATCAAAAGATCTTGTGTGTCAGCATGAATTATTTTCTATTCGTTTGCACCTTAGTAACACAAACCTTTTATTCCATAGATTGCAACCTTGACACAATTCATGATTGACAACTGCTGTGAAATATTTGGTGAGGACATACTGATGCTTTTTGAAGACCTAGATGATGAAGAACTAAGTGATATCCATGGTAAAATGCCTTTCTTATTTAACAAATGTGTTCATTGATATTCAGTAAATTTAAAAGATTAAAAAAGGTTGTTTTATTAAGTGTGACTATTGTTGTCTTCATCAGATTCAATATCCTCACTCCACACTGATTCTGCCTATGAGAGCAATGACCCTGACATGGATGGATATAAAGGAAGCTACACAGACATGCACACCTTTCATTCAGATTCTGAAGAGAAAACTCCAGATCACTTTCAAACATCTTCCTCACCAAAACTTGTGGCTAGCCAGACCAGAAAACCTTTTCTACGCAGGTGTTCTGAGCCAACAATTGTTGTTAATAAAGGTCCCGGAAACCTGCCTGTCCTAAGCAGGAGTCAAACAGAAATAAAATGTTATCGACAGCAGTTGACAAAACAGACCTCAGATGTTTGTGTTTTGTTGAAAAAAAGCAGCAGCAGTTTGCCTGTACAAAAATGTCCAGGTCAACATCTCCAATATAGCTCCAAAGGCTGCTCATGCTGCTCCACCAGTTCCTTGGAAAGCACCAACTCTCCTTTTATTTCACCATCCAGACAGAGACAGACTCTTCAGCGCAAACAGTCCCTTCCTCATCGTCAAATTCAGCAAGGGAATGCTCTTGGTGAGGTCACTAAGAAACGCTCCCAATCAATGAGGAACCCAAACAGTCGAATTGCCTTTTCTCGAGGTGGCGCCAGCAAAAGAGCTCAGAAGGCTTTACGCTATAGCCAGACTCTCCCTGATGTACTTCCTCTTGAAAAGACTTTTCTTAAGCAACAAAGGTCCCGAAGGGTGTCAAGTGTAGAAGTGTTTCAGAAGGTGGACAGCAGGCGCCTCAGTGATCCTCCATCCTACAGTCAGGCGATTCAGGACGTTGCTCATACTACCTTTGCACTTAGTAGTTCAATGACTGTTGAGACTGCCAGATGTCTGTCAAAGGACACATGTAGTCAGACCACATTCCTGAGTGCAGAGCCATTAAATTTTTGTTTGGTGAAAAATTGCAGTGATGTTCATACTTGTAGGCGTGGAGAGAAAAGTCATGATTTGAATGTCACTGGTACCTCACCAAAGTCTGGACTGGAACTGGGTTGCCTATCAGAGACTTTCTGTGAAGCATCTAACAGTAGCATTACACACTGTTATAGTCAGCAACTGTTGGAGTCATTAAATGTTAAAGAATCATATGTTTAAACTATATGGTTTTGTATTTTGGTCATATAATCTTTAGTATGACGGTATAATTCGTTGTCAAGATAATGGTTTTTAACAAAATACCTTGTATATATAGCTTCTAAGAAGCTTACATTTCTTTACATTACAAGTCTGTAAATATTCCATATGAAATTCAGCTTTAATGAATTATAATGAATGTGCAATATATTATGTTGTATTTTTTATTCATACGAGACATATTTTGCTGTATTATTCAACATTCTTACCAGTCTTTACTGGTTTAAAGCTATAACTAGGTTATTCCTGTGTCTACAGGATATCAACTACAACTGATTCATAATAGAGGACAAATCAAAGATTATTCGTTCTGAAATACAATCAAAAATGCAAAACTATTATGTTGTTTACACAAACAAATAAAACAAATTACTTATATACAAAAATATCAAAAATCACTATAGCGTATTATCAGCTTACATTTGTAAGTGAATAAAATAGATATAATAAATACATAAAAGCATTCAATTTGAAATAAGAGTTCAATAAAGGGTAATCTTTATGTGACTTCTGACCAAATGTAATGACTCATTCCTAATGCAATGTGATATTGGATGTGATGTCAAATCTGAGTAACACAATCAAATATAACTTGTAATAATAGTTGAAAATAAAAGTGAAAATCTATTTTAAAACAAGTAAGATTTGACAAGATGTACCGTAACCCCAGATCAGATTAATACAGTATGAGAGAATGTAGTCCCTCTTGAAAGTAATGTGGAGTACAGCAGTGAGGAAGGGTGCATACCACACTGTGACCTGCAACAATTATAAAAACTGGAACGATACTACCACGCCCGTTTTGTGTCAAGGAGTCATTCTGGGTGGATTTTCTTGGACACAAATACAGTCAAATACACACCCTGTACAGAAAACTGTCCATGTAAATCGATGTAAAACAGTACAGTTGTGAAAGTGTACAGCTTAAACAGAGCTGTTCCTGACACCTGTACCTGTGTTGGTCGTTCATGTTTAGTGAAACAACATTAGCAGGAACTAGAAACACCTGTTTACTGTGCACTTGTCGCTCTCCTCCCCTTTTAGTCCAGCACCGTCATACTGGCTATGTAAGGGCTTCAATATCTGTTGCTTTAAGGAGACATGTTTTATTTTCCACTTTAAACTCGGCCAGGGAACAAAGGTTGAATTTTAAGGCGCTGCTAAAGTAGCTAATTGCGTGTTAAAGTGAGGCTTTGGCACGAGGCTAGTTGCTCCTAGCTCGGGCTTTA
>JAYDZG010000011.1:10818053-10837537 GCA_034509265.1 Microcambeva bendego
CTAGATAGCTATTCTGGTTTTGACCCCTGCATGTTATACCGACTACGCCTCTTGTCTCGCCCTATTCGGTTTTGAAGTAGTGATTGTCATCCCTTGACAATAAAAGTTCCGTTAACTCTGCACGCGTCTCGAAGTTCCTCTGTTTCATTACAGACACACATATAATGTTTGTATGTAACTGTAACATGTATGTTTGAAATACATATACACAATATATATATATATATATCAAAAACATAACAGTTTAATACTATGGAAATAAGTTCAAGAACATGTAATCAGCACTCAGTATTTACATTTATTAGACACAACCTTGACTGAACATGCAGCCACTCCAATCCGGCTTTAGAATTAGGTTAGGACCACCCACTCAATTCACATCCACGTGGAAATACATAAATATATATGTAAATACACCAATAAATAAATAAATGTAAAAACACAGAAAAAGCCCAAATAAATGTTGATATGTGGAAATGTACGAACAAATTAAAACAGATTTTTAGTGTGCACTTTTTCATGACAAACTATACTATTTATTTATTTGTTCTTATTTACCTATTTCTTACCATTTGGTCCTCAATCACGAATACTGTAAAACGTGTGTGCCGATGTATGTACTGTATTCTCATTCTATATGGTCTCCTGCATTTCCACCCACCCACATCTTGCATTTTCATTTGTTGTCAGTCGTGACTGACTACATCAGTCGTGTAGTGTGAAACCCCAATCGCTGATCAGTCGTCAAGTGTGCAACCCAATCGCCGACCTGTCGTCAAGTGTGAAAGCCACACCGACTCGAAAGACTCTCGTTTTCAAGATACTCAGTTGTGGAGTGTGAACTGCGACATGACTACTTGAGTATGAACTTGGGATTAGGAACACTTTTTTAAAAAATGTTTAACTTAGCTGTTGGTGTTGCCTCACAGCAAGAAAAGCCTGTGTTTAAATTAGAGTGTTTTCTCTGTGGAGTTAGCATGCTACCCTTGAATCTGCCAGAGTAATCTGGTTTATAGACAGTCAACTGCCTTCTGGATTTTTTTCTGCCTTTCACCCAATGACTCTCCTCTGGGAAAAGCAGTGGTAAAATGAAAGGATGCTTAGATAATACATATCGAGACTCACAGGTCCAAGACAGAAACAAACATATGCAGGCAAATTTATTTAGACAGCCTGCTAATGACACATGCTATCTGTACCCCATAGTGCTGAGGGACATTTAAAAAACAATAGCCTGATGCATAATCAATCTCATTCAGTGAATGTCTGTCCCTAGAGACAGCTTAGTACAGAATTCAGTTCCAGCTATAATTCAAAACAGCTGGTCTGCCTAATCAATAAACTGATTATGTGGAGCAGGTGTGTTGGTTAGGGCTGGAACCCATCTATACAAAGCTCTTTCACAGAAACATAATAGTAAGATCTAGTCAGACACTTTATCAATAGTTTTAGTTCATGCCATTTATAAATAAAACAACAAATGGTTCTGTTAAAATAAATTTGATTTAATTTTGAATATTGTGTTTTGCACAGATGAATTAAAAATCTGTCTCAGCCTTTAATAAACAGGCTGAAGAAAACAAAAAAACCCTAAAAACCTAAATTCAATATAACTAGTTTGTAGAATAACAAAGTATTTAATGATAATGACCTTGAAAAAAACAACTTAAGTATAACTTTATCATCACAAAATAATAATACTACTAATAAATTTTGATTTGACAGAAAGTAATTGAAATTATTTGTCAGTAGTATATTGCACTAGCAGATGTCTAATGTGTTACAGTGTTAAACAAGTCCATATAGGGTGAGGTAGACGATAAAGGGGCAGTGTAACGGAAATATCTTTTGAATTGTTAATATGAACATGTTATGCTGAGTAATGGCACCTGTTACGATGATTCAAAACACAACTGTAGCAAGACCCAGCAGTTATTTATATAGATCAAACAATATGCTATAGTGAGTTTATGTGTTCAAGAGTCACAGAAGAAAAATGACCTTTACTTCAGCAAAATGAAAATAGAATTAAAGAATGGTGTATGGGTAGCACAGTGGCTATGTGTGTAGCACTGTCACCTCCTAGCAAGAAGGTTCGATTCCCAGTTATGGCAGTTTGGGTAATTTCTGTGTGGAATTTGCATGCTCTCCCCATGTCCATGTAGGTTTCCTCTGGTGCTTCTCACAGTCCAGAAACATGCAGTCATTTACCATATAAGTGTGTGTGTGTGTGTGTGTGGTGGTGGGGGGGGGGGATGGTAGACATTGAGCCCACTGAAAAGCTGGGGTAGACTGATTAGATAAAGTGAGAATGTATGATCTGTAAAAAAAAGTTTAGAGCAATATTTGTTGTTTTTTTTTGCTTTAAAATGTGAGCGGATACATGCCATAATGTTTTAATAAAGGAAAAATTTAAATGCTTTAAAACACCTTTGAAACCCTTTGTCTCAAAACAGCAGTACATCAAATGTGGTGGCTAATTAGGTTTTATGATGAATGATAAATAAAAGCGCTATCGCGTCACAACAAAAAGTCCAGGGTTTGAACCCCAGGTAAGGTGATCCGGGTACTTCCTGTGTGGAGTCTGGTCCTCGTGTCCGCATGGGTTTCTTCCTGGTGATCCGGTTTCCTCCTACAGTCCAAAGACATGCCTCCATGTTGGTTGGAGATTTCCCCATAGATACCTAGCCACTACATGGTAGTGCCGGTCCCAAGCCCGGATAAATTAGGGAGGGTTGAGTCAGAAAGTGCAACTGGAGTAAAACTGTGCCAAGTAGATGATGCAGCCCAGCATCTTCTGTGGCGACCCCAAATGGGAGCAGCCAAAGAAAATAAATGTAAATTAAGGCATCTGAAATGAAATTGTGATTTTACTTTAGTTACTATCACAAGTATAACGTGCTGCCTTTAAATAATGTCAACTATGACAAATGTAAAAACCACTGAATAAACTCATTTAGCTAAATTAGCCATCTTGTAATATTGTTTACCATGTACATGAAAATACTGCCATGTTGGGTCTGCAACACATAAAAAGACCTATTATAAATATAATATTTATAATATTATGGACCAGTAGGATAAAACAAAACAAGATAAGAAAACGTTGCTTTGTATAAAAATGTATTAAAGAGTCTGTAGCTTTAAAAAGTGGCTTCTGTCAGAGGGAGGAGAATTGAATGATTTAATGGCGACCTGTGAAGTTAACACGCTGGTGTAGCACGTACTATATATATTAAATTGTTGAGTTTGGCATATTCTACATTGAGAAGTAAAGATGGATTTAGTAGCTAAATTATTTGGACAGAACAGGAAAGCCGCGCTCTATATGACTGGAACAGCGGTTGCTTTGCTCGGACTGGGTCTCGGCTGCAGATACATGCGCCGGCAGAGAAAGTTAACTCAAGTCGGAGTTGTTTCACAGCTGTTGCTTCATCCGCTAAAATCTGGAAAAGCGTTGCCTGTCAATTCAGCAGAATGTCTTAAAATGGGTCTAAAATGTGGAGAGCTTCAGGATCGGTGAGTTTTCCTTCCAAATAGGTAAAAATTGTGCACACCAGCAATCAGCGCTTACTATCCCAGTCTGCCTTTACAACCTGTATAGTCCCCAGCAGTACTAGGCCTAATCAAATATCTAGCATCGAGTTATCACACTGGCAGTTATAAACAATATTAACACACTAAGAGGTTCAAAAATTAAGTAGTGGGTGCTAAAGTACATTTTACAGAAGTGGTTCAGTCCAAAGTAAAATACGAGCTGCAAAAATCTTTTACAATCAACACCACATTGTGAGATTTTAAAGTAACATATAACGACTATCTGCAGTCTATTATTATATCAGTACTTCAAGTACTGCATGTTGTAGTGCAGTCGTGTAATTCACATCATCACTTCCAATTTCCCCTAAATATGAGCATCAGAATATGAGGGCACAGGCAATAAGCACCTCTTTGTTAGATATTAAAGCAACATTATGCATCCAGCAGAGGTCCGATTAGATTAAGTAGTGGGTGCAAAAATGACAGCTTCTGGAACTAGTAAGAACAATATCAATTATAAGCAAAGTAAGAATGTCAAATCTTCTCAGTACTGTACTGAATCACATAAAAAAGCCCCCCATAAATTGTGTATAAGATTTGCTGCATGAATCTAACATTGTTTGTGAGGTTAGCATTGTGAAATTGTTCATATCGGTAGAGATTGTGTAAAGAAATACAATCTGAAGTGAAAGAAGAACAAATCTTGAACTTGGGGAAAATAGTAAACTGCATTCATGATAATTTACACATGAATTATGATTTGCTAAATGCTCCAATATTTATCTGCATTTATGTCTAGGGGTGTCCTCAAGAATTGGCTAGTTAAAAAAGTTCAGAGAGTGCAGAGCAAAAACTAATTAATGAAACATAAGGAAACATTTATTTTTTATTTTCATTGCCAATCTATATGTTTTGTATGATTTTGTAGCATATTGTCAAAATATACACTCCCATTGTCCATTCAGATATTCACCGAGATATTTCTAAGTTATTTCTAAATTCTTAGATAAGCGATTCCCTTTCGTGATTGGTCATTTCTATGGACTTGCAAGTGACTTCAGCTAAAAATTACTACCAGTGTTGCCGGATTTTGTTTGACATTGGCAGGCGAAAACACGCTTTGGTGGGTGAAATGGTGCATTGTTTTGTGTGGGCAGACTTAAAAACCTTTTTGATGGGGAACCATGGTTGCAATCTGGAAACCCTGCATAGACCGACCCTTTAGATTCAGTTCTACACTTCACTAAAAGTGTGAGTAAGACGCTTCATAGCTAACTTTTAAGAGCAGCTTTTAGCTACTTTTTAAACTCATAAGTCACCTCTTTGCAAAGCTCTTGGGAGCAATTCTAAGATGCTTGAGAAATACGGCCCCAGGTATTGCAAGGAAAAGATGCTTTCAGTGTTTTCGGAGATTGTCTTCAATTTTGCTTGTAAATACAAATCGATCTGACAGACAAATTTGTGTTCTTGCAGTTTTTGGCTGGTTATCACAGAAGATGGCCACATGGTGACAGGAAGACAGGAGCCTCGACTAGTTCTGGTGTCGTTGACTTGTGAGAGCAGCCAGCTCTGCCTTAATGCTCCTGATATGGAAGAACTAAGGGTTCCTCTTTACCAGCCTGTTAATCCCATTTTAAAATGCAGGTACATAAAAATGTTGCATTATAAATAATGGACCAATATTTTCTTTCAGCTGCTCCCATTAGGGGTCGCCACGGCGGATCGTGGTACAGATTTCATTTATCCCGGATGCCCTTCCTGTTGCAATCCTCTTATTTATCCGGACTTGTTACCGGCACTACAATGCACTGGTTTATGCATCCTAGTGGCTAGGAACCTAAAGGGCAATTCAGGTAACCTGGCTGCATGTTTTCGGACTGTAGGAGAAAACCGAACCACCTGGAGGAAACGTATGGGACAAGGGGATAACATGCAAACTTTGCACAGAAAGGACCTAGATCATGCCACCTGAGGAACAAACTCAGAACCTTCTTGCTGTGATGTGACACTGCTAGCCACCGTGCCATCCTGGACCAATACTTCTGTAATAAATCGTTGATATGTTAATGAACATAAAATCTAATGTTTATTAGTAGAAGTGAGATTGTGTGTAAATATTATGCTAAAATACATTATGTTGAAAAAGTTTTAGGAAACCTGATCCTGAGCTTGCTGGACATCCCATTTCTAATACAAATAATAATGAACAGTGACAGGTTTTTTTCATTCATACATCAGCCAGCCTTCTGTAAAGGTTTAGATGATCCCGTTTATTCCAAAGCATTTCAGTGGGACTGAAGTCCGTTCTCTGTGCAGGGATCTGCTGAAAGAGCTTCCCCTAAACTGTTTCCCTACATAGTGGAAGGCATATAATTTCCTTGTGGCTAAAACATGTGAATTCAGTTATTAAAAGCAGTGTCACAAAACTTTTTTTTATATATATATGTGTGCTTGTAGGGTGTTTAGTTCAGACACAGAAGGCAGAGACTGTGGAGATGAAGTATCTAACTGGCTGAATCGATATATGGGAACAGGCAATACTTATCGTTTAGTGCACTTCGAACCCCATCTGAAGTCCAGGAAGCCTGATAAAGGTTTTCCAAAGGATGAAAAGGTATGACCTTAAAAATACTCTAATAACCAAAAGTGTAATACATGACGTTAAAATCCTTAAAAGACTTAAAGTACAGTATACAGTCTGAGCAATGAAGGTTAAGGGTCTTCCTCAAGGGCCCAACAGCAGCAACCTGTCAGTGAGGTTTTTAACCGGCGACCTTCGGATTACTAGTCCTGTACCATAAACACTAGGCTACCGCTGGCATAATAGTTGTGTGTAGCTTTGCTTTTAGGGATCCATTAAAAAAAAAAAAAAGATTACGCAATGAGACAAAAGAATACATTCTCCCAACCACTTTAATTTATTTTCTGGAAGTTTGTGCTGCTAATACAAATCTCCGTCTTGTGATGTAGGTAGCTTATCCTGATGCTGCTCCGGTCATGTTGATGTCCGAGGCCTCTGTGAATGACCTCAACAGCAGATTAGACCGTGACATATCGGTCCGACAGTTCCGGCCCAGCATTGTGATCAACGACTGTGAGCCTTTCAGTGAGGTACGAGTCCATCAGTTTGTTCCAGATGCTGGTGTCTTCCTACAGGTCCATAGATGTGCAGTCACACAAATTGGAGGATTAAAAAAGTATGAGTGTCTGTCTTCACTGTGATGCACTGGTGAACCGTCTGCTGTGTTTTCGTCCTTCGGTTTAACAAATCTGACCCATTGCAACCCTGACCAGGATGAAGCAGTGTAATAAGACTAAATGAATAAATGAGCTTTGCAAATTTCTTGATTTCTGCAAGAATTAAAGAACATGGTCTTTCAAAAGTCACATTCACATACGTTTAAAAAAGACTATGTATCTGTACATTTGATGGCTTACATTTACATTTTAGGGTGTTTTCAGTTTGTAGTTGACTCAGTCCACTGAGTCATGGTTCGCTTTGCATATTTGAACACGGCAAACGACTCCCAAAAGCGAACCGAGCTGAGGTGGTCTCAGTTCACTTCGTTTGGGGTGCGTTTTGTAGTCCGATTCATTTGTGCATCGTGAAAACAAAGACCCGGTCCGCTTCGTGTTTGGTTTAAACTAGAGGTCTGCACTTGTACAGGACCCGTCACATTATCTTGCGGTGAATTGTTAAATTCCACAAATAAATAAATAGTCTAGAAAAGGTTACTAATTGTGCTGTTATTACCATGAGTAATAAACAAAAGGAAAACAGCTAATGTGAATCCTTATAGAGACACACAGCAACATCCTTTTTCTTCATAGGAATCTGAAGTAGGCTGATTGTTTGTGTATTTAATTATTAAACAATTGTAGTTTCAGTTTGGTGACCTTTTTTCTTAAGCACTCCTATACTGCTTTTTTATTATGCTGCATTATTTATAATATATTTTTTTATTTGAAATTTTCATTTGCCATGAAGCTACTGAAAAATAGGCTTCATTTTCCACAGGTTAGTCAGTTAGAATGTTTGTTTTATTCATATATATTTTTCTTTTATGACCCTACCCATTTTATTTTTCAGAATTATATGCTAAAAGTTGTTTTTTCAATTTGCGAAAAAGAAAATCCCAAAGCTACCATGACGCTCATGACCCTAACGAGTGTATGCACAGTTTCGACCACAGTTTTATCGAATCATCATGTGTTTAAGTTTTCAAATGCATTCTTCTCTAATTTCTTTATTTTAATGCATTTTATTTTTGAATAGGACACGTGGGATCGTGTGCAGATTGGAGAAGTAGAGCTACAGCGGGTCATGGGCTGTGGAAGGTATTCATTCAAGACATACTCTCATTTATGATCAGGCACATTCACTTGTGATCATTCTGTCTGTCGTATATTTAATCTGCAGGTGTGTTTTAACCACTGTTGATCCTGAAACTGGAGTCATAACCAGAAAGGAGCCACTGGATACTCTCAAAACGTATGTGTCTCACATCAATAACATCTGGTAGAAAAGATTTGGGTTTGTGTGCATGTCTGAAAGTTAGATTTATTTTTCGGTGATTGGGTGGCGAGTACATTTTGCCTTACAGCAAAAACGTCCTGGGTGTGACTCCCAGATGAGGCGATCTCGGTCCTTTAAGTGTAGAGTTTACATGTTCTCCCCATGACTGTGTGGATGTTCTCCGGGAGCTCCGGTTTCCTATCACAGTCTAAACCATGTGAGGTGAATTGGAGATACAAAACTGCCAATATTTAATTGACCAGTAATGAATGTAACTAAAGTGTGCAAGACAACCTAAATGAAATATAATTATAGGAAGAAATATAAGGCTACATTGCACTCATGATACTTTGGTTGAATTATTTCTCAAAGAGAATGAGATTGTGGTGGGTTGTGACCAAAGTTTTTTAAAAGCCTTTTCAATTGCTGGTACCCATCACATGACTGCACTGGATGTACTCTGTAACATCATTTGTGACTGTTGTGGATCGTAGCATTAAATACTGTGAGTTTTTATTTTTGAAGTTCTGCTTTTTTGTAGTTATCGACTGACCGACCCTGCTCAGAAAACTGCACCAATACTTGGACAATACTATACAGTCAAGAAAACTGGAGCCCTCCATGTCGGTGATCCCATTTACTTAATTCATTATTGAGAGAGAACCGGGTGGATACAAATAATAATAATAATAATAATAATTATAATAAGCTATGTCATGATTGCTTAATGGTTCACAAAATACAGCAGGAGAATCATAAGATGCTAACTAGAAAGGGTTTTCTGTTTAAAAGCATTAATAATTAAGATGACTGACAAATTTCAACTTCGATGTTAAACTTCTGCAGCAATATTGCAAAAACAAATCTAACCAGATTGTATACATGTTATCATTATACTGCTTTGCATAACCAAATATAAACCAGATATTAAAAATGATGCATTCCCAGCCTTTAACTATAATTAAAACATCACCATAATATTAATGTAAATTCTTAATAAACTGAACAGTTGCAACCCCAAGCTGCTGGTCAGGTGTGGTGGGAACTCGACATATTTAACCATATATCATTGCTGCTGACCCATACTGATCAATCATATCGATAATGTTTACAGAAGTGTCCTCCCTGTAGCTTTTTATAGACTTGTATTAACTGAATTGTATGGTCAAAGATTTCCCCAAATACTTGCTTTCAAAATGAGCAGATTTGTGTACACAAGATCTTGGTGCTTGTTTTTTCATTATGTTGGTAGTCACCATGTGATAAATAACACTGTGCTTCTGCAAAACACACAATGTATAATGATGTGCTCCAGACATCAACCTAACATTTTTTAAATTAAGACATTGGCTCAAACTTCCGCACATAAACCGGAATATTATGTGCCAATGAGCAAACCTCTTGAAATGAATAAGGGCTATAAAAGAATAAAGGCTAATGTTAAACACTATCTGGTTATTATAATATCTCAGTGGTCCTGGCCCCTTCATCCATTCAGTCAGTTAACACTTAATACTAATTTATGTAATACTTCATGCTTTGCAGGTAACTGGCCAGTATTCGGTGTATCTGGTATTCAGAATAATAGAATGATTTATTAGTAGCTTTAAAATCTATAACATTATGTATTTCTGCATTTCCACTGTATGTAAACATCCTCAATTACTCATCAAATCTGTGATAAAATAAATAAGATCTTTAAAGTGACAGATAGCTCCAAATTATGATCACCTTATATGACAGCAAAATTTATATTTATAAAGCTACATTTACAATCACACAATTTTCATTACTGTCTTTAACACATTTAGCTGATGTAATTGCATTTTCATTGATTATTAAATTACCTTGTAGGTAATATAATTCAAGTTATATCTTGGTACCGTTATTCACACAGTTGAAAGATCTCTTTTCTGTTGGTTAAAATACATTAAAAGTTAAAAATATCTGACCATTTTGATGATTTTAGCTACCAGCACAACAGTATCGTGTCATATCTTCAAATCATAGATAGATCATATATTACAAATGATATACATTCATATCTTTTCTCACTGTGAATAAAACATATTTTACAAATGGTTATTATAATGTTAAGTAAGTAAGAACAATTCTTTTTGAAAGCTACAAATGTGATAGAATAACATTTATAAGGTATTTTTACTGGAATATATAATAGTAGGGATGTAAAGATGCACCACAAGACATTGTATCGATTCACTACTGGCATGGTTCTTATTTGATGTGTTAAATGTTTTGATAGTCACTTTAACAGCAGAGGGCACTGGCACTATAAACCTTAACTGTTTATCGTCACTAGCGTTATATTCCTGGTTGCCAGGTATTTCCAGCAAAATTGGTCTTGATTCAGTTGATTTGCATAGTTTTTACTTACCTCAGAAATAAAAGAATTCATTATGTAGATAATTCAAAGATGAGTACAAATACAACATTTTCTAAAGAGAGATAATGAAGGGAAGGTCACACTGTCTTCATTTGGATTTCTAGTGAATCACATTTCTTGACTTGTGTGATTTTCCTGTAATAAACTGGACAGATGGCTGAAGCTGATGTTTAGACTAAGCAAACATGCCATTCTTATCCCGTGGCTCTTACTGGAAAAGTAAATGCCAGCGCTGCTTAGTGTAGTCCCATGCCTGGTCCACTGTTGGTTACATCAATGTTATGATAGTAATAGCTTTGCTTGTAATAAGGCAATAGTTTCATTTTTCTTACTTACGATTGTTGATAAAGGGAAAGCTTACAATATACATTATTGTTATGTGACTAATGTGTCCATATGATCGTAAAAGCTACCTGACTAGTGATCAGACTAGAAGTTGGATCTTCCAACACCTGAGCAAGGCCTTAAACCCACAATGCCCTGCGCTGCTTTGAGACACAATTGTAGTTGTTTTGGATGGAATTCTGCTGAAAGCATTTATTCTCACTGGACTTTGTCAGTTTTTGTTAATGCTTAAAGACTTGTGTACAGCTGTTGTCTCTAAAAGATGACCTTTATACCTGACTGAGAGGGGCAGGCATAATGTTATGGTTTGATCATGTCTGTAAAAAGTGGATTATATCACACAATGCCAGCACATATTTTAGAATAGTGTGCAGATGAAGTGTCATATTTAACACTAAGAACTGCTTAGTTCTCTTTTCTGTTGTATGAGGTTGATTAAGGGAGTCAGTGAAAGTTAATTTGAGGTGTGGCAGTGTTAAGTCTTTGTTGTTGCTGTACATTTCTTTAGATGCTAATGCAAAAATATTATTTCATTCTGGGGTTAAGAATACAAAATGTTTTGTGTATGTGCTGTTTGGAATGTAGTGTTGCTGTGTCCCTTTCCTACAAGATGAGTAAGTCCTGCTTAGCTTTTTTTCCATGTACATAACACAAGTCATTTATTTTGTGTGGTGTCTTGTGTGCTTTAAATATCTGTCCATAGTGCCATCGGTGACTGAAGTGATTCTGAAGCACCACACGAGTGTTTGTGGGATAACTTTTTGTACATATGAATGAATGTTGTGCATTGTACAGATGTGCAAGTAAACAATGCAGTAAATTCAAACCTGCAGTTTTGGACAACCAGTGCCACTTAGCGGTTATCTGAGCAATTACATGTTCTGTTACACTACATTAAATTTTACTACTCAGTTCCCAGATATGACTGGTGTGACGTATATGTATGTTGTTTGTTCAGACTGGGCAGTGCTGGTTTCATGCTCGATTAACTGGTGAAATATTACATTTATGATCGATAGGAAGAAAAACAATCTAGCTTTCTCAACAGGATATTACTGGCATGTGTGCAGTGGACCTGCAGTTGCTACATTAGAGTAAATCCCTTTTCTTAATAATAAAGACCGATTGTATCCATTCTTCTGACCAGATGTCGGTCTTCCACACTTTCCTACGGACCTTCTGCAGCTTGTTCTGAATCCTCTCTCCACCAAACCTGAGCAGTTAAAGCCGATGTCCTCGTGCTGTGTGTCTTCTCCTCATACCTGATCCTCTTTACTCATGCTGGTGTTTCTTTTCTTCAACATTCTTTTCTTCTATACCTCTACAATTCCTCCAAATAGTTTTTAGTTCTAGATTGGAATTGTTTGATGAGCTTCTTTAATATTTGGAACACAATATACGTTTTTAAAATATTTAACATAATTTAATTTACCATAATTTCTTTCACTGCCAAACCTATGATGTCTCCAGGCTGTCATGTCTGCACAACAGCAGATGAAATTGAGTCACAGTCAGTGTTGCGTCACATTAGTATTATTTACTTGTGTAGATAGGAGTATACATTCTAATGCAATAAAAATGTGCAACTTTGTTTATTTTTCATAGTTACATGTGAATAATCACAATTCTGATTAAAAAAAAAATTATTGTGTGACAGCCCTAATGTTTTATATTATAATTTTAGGAATATGCATTATTATGAAAACACTTGAAATATTAAGTGAGCTAATTAGCTCTGAAAAGAACAGACTTTCTAGTGAACTAAAAGCAGTTTATTTCCATAGGCTTAATCATTTGAAAGCTTGCCATACACAGGTAACTCATCAAATGTATAATTGGGATCTTATGCCTAGATCAAATCTGTATGTTTACCCTTTGGTAACTGCTGTATTTGTTTGTAAATGTCAGCTTCATACTAAAAGAATTGCTTCAACAACAAATGCATAGTTTTTCTCACAATCTAAGCATGAGGTATTACAAATATGACTTATTGCATCTATTGCCAAGGTAATGTATAATGTATTTTCGTATCGGCTAATACGTAAGAGAAATAAATATGTCATTTGATAAACTATAATGGAGTGTTGAAACACTTAAATGCAGCAGTTAAGATACATATAATAATCATCATAATAATATTATGCAGGGTGGAGATCCACAGCATTAGCAGTCCTCTTCACCACCCTCCACTAGAGGTATTTCTGGAGAACAACAACATAGAAAAGGGTTTAGAATGACATACCATTAACTGTTACCTGTTCCTCACATATGTGAAACAATTGAGGGCTAATAGTCTCATGGGATTTAAGACCGTATTAAAGACTTGTTCAGTATAGTAGACGTGCATTTATTTCACTGTTATAGATAAACTGGTTTAATGTCTGCTTTCGCAAGAAAAGACAAAATTCTTGAATGCTCTTCAAATGATATTGGTCAGACAGCATTCACAGCGAGAAGGTCCTTGGTTCGATTCCCTGGTCGACAAATCCGGTTCCTTTCTGTATTCATATTCTCCGGCTACCTCCCACAGTCCAAAGACATGCAAGTGAGCTAAATTGGAGATATTAAATGAACCATAAAAATATCTGACAATAAACTGTCAAAATCTTGTGTACCCATTAAGTACCTATCGTGTCATTAATCGTTAAAATGATCTTGGTCATTTAGTAAAGACATCAATTTAAAAACTTTTTATATTTCTGTTTCAGGAAAAAACTTTAGTTTACTGAAAAAGTATTTCTCAATCCATATATTGGTTCAACCTAAACATCTGGGATTTATCAATAGACCTTATTTTACTGTTCAACAACACATATGACAAATAAATGGCAATGGCAAATTCTTCACTAAAAGATGACCTTTATACCTGACTGAGAGGGGCAGGCATAAAGTTATGGTTTGATCATGTCTGTAAAAAGTGGATTATATCATACAATGCCAGCACATATTTTAGAATAGTGTGCAGATTAAGTGTCATATTTAACATTAACAAATAAATGGCAAAAGTGTAGCCCGCTTACCATCTGCAATATCGATGCTGGGACTTGTAGAAGCCGTCTCTTCCATGGACGTGATCACGTTGGTCTTCTCAGACATGTTGCTCAATCCCACATCATGTGAAAATGACGGATGCATCGATTGAAGACATTCTGATGTGTCTGAGATGCTATCGCAATTCTCAGCCTCTCCAATGTCAGGTGGAACATCGTGTTGACTTTCTACAGGTCCAGGATATGAAGGTGGATCTTGATCTTCTGAAAGCTGCGTGTTTTCTAAACCACCAGGGGGCAACACTTGTGGGGTGTGGTAATCTGTCCCGCTGACTGCCTCCTCGTAGGATGGAAGAGGGATGGCTACACCATCCACTACCATGACGTTTGGACCCCTGGAATCCTCCTGGGCTTGACTGAAATATGTGTAGGGTTTAGAAAGGTTAAAACACCTTTATCTTATTTAAAACTTCATCTAATATCTCATTTATGATTACAGCTATAAATGAATCATAATATTGATTGGTTACATTATTTATATATATGGATATTCTGCTAGCACCAATATTCTGAGCACCTTGTTCTGCTCTGCTAGATAGGCAAGATGCAGCGGACACAAGTGGCAGTGTCTGCAGCATCCACAGAATAGGCCACCCTGTCATCTGGGTGGGAGTGTTTGAATGCCATTGTTTGTTTCAAATAAAGGTAGATTTTAGAATCCTTTAAACTCATGTATAATAATTATGGAGGGGGCTGTATAAAACAAATTCATATAAATGAACCAAATGTGAAATACTTTACCTTGAATTCTGATCGATCTTGCGTTTGCAGTGGGTCACTTTTGCCAATATAATTAGAAACAGGGCTAACAGCACACTGGAGGCTGTAAAGGCCACTGGTTTCCATGCGCTTAGTAAGGATTCCTGAAAGCTTGGCCAGATGGCCTCTGAGAAAATAAATCAGGGATTAATTCTTTTGATATATATTCTGAATACATGTCTCATTCTTATCGTGTACTTATTTCAGATATTTTCGGGAAAAATAGCATATTTCACTTAGAAAATGATTCTCTATAGGACTAAAGGTCAAATGACAAAAACAATGGTCATTCATGTGGAGTTTGTCCCCTGTTGCTGCTGTTTAATGCCCACTTTTTCTGGATTTTTCCTCTGGAAAGGGTTTAGCCCAGGCCCTCAAAATTGCTTTTCTAACAAACTTATTGTACTGAAATGTTCAACCCCAAATCCATTTGCCAGTATTGGTGATGATATGCCATTCATAATTTGAGAGAACGTTTTCACTCCTTTAGAGTCAAATGGCCGTTTGCTCTATATTATTCTAGCTGACACTTAGCCTTGCACTGCCTGGAGCTGCTTCTGCTTCGTCTTGGAAACCTGATCCAATGTGCTCTGAAAACAGTTCTGGTGCTGAACACAGCTTCTGGAATTCAATAGTGCGTGCTAGACGTTTGGCACTTTGTGGTTCAGTTTCCCGAGGTTGTGCTGCGTAATGTTTTATGTCTGAAATGTTTTATTAGATTTTTCCACCACTAGTTATTGAGAGCAGCTTTTGCAGGGTAGAAATTTAATGATCTATCTTGATAAAAACATGCTGTTGTGGCAGTGCCACAATAATTTTCTTTTCTCAGTAAAATAGATGAAAGAAGGATTTTCTAAAAACTTATCTTGTGTATTTTAGTTAGGGGGGAGAAAGTTGAATAGACCTACCGTCTTGAACACAGTAGATGTGCATCTGAGGAAACCACTGGCCATACTGACAGGTGATGTATTTGTAGTCATTTACTAAAGAATAGCCAGAATCACAGTAGAACTCTACAACAGTTCCGTGTATGTAGCGGTTACATGGTTGTGGGTGACACACATAATCTCCATGTTCCATCATTGGAGGTAAAGGACATGCTGTAAAACACCAAAGTTTAAGACGTACAAAAATATTTTAATTTTATTAGGAATTCATAATGGTTCATTTGTGTGGCATGGGCAGCTGTGGCCTGGTGGTTAGAGAACAGGGCTTGTGATCAAAATGTGGCCGGTTTGATTCCCATAGCTGACAATTCACGACTGAAATGCCCTTGAGCAAGGCACCTAACCTCTAACTCTAGTTGGTAGCACTGTGGCCTTGCATAAAGAAGGTTTGACGTGTGTCCTTTCTGTGTGGAGTTTGCGTGTTCTCCCTGCATCTGTGTGGGTTTACTCCGGTGCTCCGGTTTCCTACCACAGTCCAAAAACATGTAGGTGATGTGAATTTGAGATACTAATTTAACGTGTGTGCTAATGAAACTAAGTACAATAAATAACTATTTCCTGTCATGAATGTAACTCAAGTGTAAGACAAACATTTACATAATCTGACTAAGATTACTAAAAAGTATGCAGGTATTGGTAACCGTCACAGCTGGTTGCAGTGGATTTGGATTCATCTGGAACCGTTTTCCACAATGTAGCTACACACAGACGGCAGAGTGCCAATTCATTATCATTGTGGCATCACAGACTCACGCATGGGTACAATTTAGAACCACCAATTCACCTCCTGCATGTTTCAGGAAAATGAAAGGAATCCAGGCAAACTTGGTAAACATTTTAGAAGGCAGCCTGTAATAGCAAAATATAATCCCAGGTCCCAATTTAGACCATGCAGTATGTATTACTAAAGTGTCATAAGTAGACAATAAGTCAATGTTTTTTTTAACACTCATATTAAATTTATCATATTAAATATATATTTTTAACAATGTGTATACATAAGACTCCAACCAAGACTCCAACCAAGAGCTACAGTATATCACATAGTGGACATTATGTAGACTATTGTGTGACTTGGTCTCATGCCTGTACCTATATATATAAACTGTTGTTCACATACATGCTTGAACAGGTAAGGCCTTCCCCAGCCTGTTGCCACAAAATTAAAAGCATATTATTTATTTTATACTGTTGATTTATACACATGTAATTACCGGCTGGGGCTACAACCCACTCATTACTTAACCACTTATCCAAGCTGGAGCCTATCCCAGCTTTTTAATGGGTGTAAGGCACAAGTCCATCGTAGGCAGACAGAAACACACACACCCATTCACCGATAGGGCAATTCAGCATCCCCACTGAAATGCCCTGCATGTCTGCCCAAGATGGGTGAATGTAACATGCAAACTCTAAACAGAAATGACCCGGACCTTCTTGCTGTGAGGTGACAGTGCTGCCCCATTAAGAATGATACTATTTTATGTTATTGAGCAGGCAATAAATATTATTGCATTATTTAAAAATGACCAGCATGTAGGCTATACTATTCAGTGAAGTTTACCTTCAACATCAAGGCACCGGGGTGGTACATCTGACCAGATGAGGTTATACATGCATTCCAGTAATTCTGCTCCCTCCAGCTTGTAGCCAGGGAAACACTGGTAGTGTACTATTGTTCCGACTGGCACTGAGAACTCGTTCTCCGAAATGTTCATGTAACTATGAGGAGAAACCAAAGGGCGCAGGCAGCCTGAAATAAAAACAAAGATTGTTTTATGCCCAGATGTAACCTTTGTACTACGGTAAGAGTGTGATTACACAATACCTTGACAGATCGGCTGATTGTCCCATGTTCCATCCTCTTGGCAAACCGATTCCATGTTATCTGTGTCAGGATTGCGGATTTGAAATCCCTCATGACAGCTGATGAGAAGTTTATCTCCTGGCCTGTATGTCTTATTAACAATATCAGCATCCTCAACATAAGGGGGAAGACAGTCTATAGAGGAGATAATTTATTGTTAATAACTGATGCATGATTCATGTTAGTTTCTTTTTAATTTGCACTTTAACAGTAACTGAATGTTTACACTTGTGTATGCAAATTTTACTCCATCTTTAAGCATGGGTCACTAAAAGTCAGGATTAATGCAATGTTTATTTACATTGCTTTTAATGCCCTTTTGAGTTTATACAATCTCTTACTGACATTTATTGGAAAACAAAAAAGGTCACTTTTCCATTTTCTACAAATACAATAAATGAAATTTGTAATTTGTCAATCCCTTGATTTAACAGACGAAAGAACAAGAAACCCCAGACTTTCTTGCTGTGAGGTGACAGTGCTGCCCAGTTAGTCACTGTGTCACCCTTGGCTTAATCCACTGAACCCATATTTGACCATGTTTAGATTTTTGTTTATTATATTAGACTGACCCAACTCTAATGGGCATGACCCCAGCTGTATGTTTACTAACAGGGCATAAGAAGACTTTATAACAGAATAGAACTATTTTTGACCTAGCATAGCATGATTTGTTTGGATCAAGAAATATGACTAGCCACAAAAAAGAACAAAAATATCATATTTATCACTGTACAGTATATAAGCCCTAACTACTCAACAGTATGTGGTCATTGTCATCTGATTGCCTGATGCACCATACATGTTAACAGGAAACAGATCTGAACTGAAAAATGCAAGTCTAGCATACACACTCTGTGTAAGCCATGCTGCAGTACATTCTGCAGAATTAGACCACCTACTAGTTTGTAGAACAGGTCTTGATTGCCACATATGTGTCTCCAAAACACCAATATAAGTCTTAGTATCAATGGTACCTTCAAATATATGCAGAATACACATGTATTGGAAGCAGATGTGACAGCAGATGTTTTTAAAAATGCTGCTTCATGCACTTTTGGTGTCCTTGGCACTAGATTCCAAGTCTGTTTTTTTTTTTTTTTTAAACAATCTTAAGAATGACTAATCTTCCTACAGAACACAGTTTTATTGCATTTTGGTTTAGAGAACTTGCCTGTGTTTCTGAACAGCATTAATATATGTCTATCTCTTTGCATAATAGTGTAATTATTATGAATGTATGTATGGATTTATACAGACATGATGACATATTGGACTACACCTCAGTCAGTCAGGTATAACAGAGTTTGCTTTTTATTACAATAATGACACTGTTGCTATTGTGATTCCTGCTGAGATTACTATATTACACTATTAATCTTACCATCTGGAAGGCACACTGGTTTAAGGCTTGGTCTCCATCCCATCATTCCATTATGTAAGCGAACACAAGTCATTTTTGCTGGTCCTTTTAATCTGTATCCCTCTATGCAGGAGAATCTGGCCACTGCGTTCTCAAAGAACACACCAGATTTAGGTGTCCTTTTTCCATGTTCAGGAACACCCAGATCTCTGCAGAACTGCTCTACTGGGAATTACACACAATGGTTACTGAAGAACTCATGCATCATTTTAGGACTCTTTCCTGATCAAAGCTCACACCTAAAACAAAGCGTGAGTAAGGCCAGACCACTGTAGCAGAAAACACAATGCACACAAAAATGTTGGTCATAAATCAAAAGTAATAGCGTACCACAGGGCTAAATATACCGGCACAGATATTTTATGGGACAAAACATTTTTACAGCCATCCTATAAAACTTTGTATATTGGAATACATTGTAAGTTACTGCCAGTCTGCAATGTTACCAGGTACAAAAATGATTGATCACACAATATAACCTTTCTTTTTAGGTGTGTATATGCTTAAAATTTTTTTTTTTTCTCTAGTTGAAGACATTGGTCATTTAAGTCACTGAATAATTTGATAATTACAATGAAATGATTTTGTTTCTTGGATAATTCTGCTGTTTTTATTTCGAGTGGAAGTAAAAAA
>JAYDZG010000011.1:10843173-10856280 GCA_034509265.1 Microcambeva bendego
TCACACCCTCTGTTCACAGCATGAATTTAACTAGTCTTATAATTCAATAAGCATATATAATCATATTACGACCAGAGTTGTCAAAGGTATTCATATTCATTCCTTGGGTAGAAATATAGATATTAGGGTTTAAAAATAATTATTTAGAAGCTGGTCTTCCTGGCTACCAATGTTTTATGGTGCCTAGTTGGGAGACTCAAGTTTTTTTGCCATCTTCAAAACAAAAGGGTGTCAGAATGGTATATGTTCATACTTCTCATCCAAACACAATCAAATTCACTCTATCCAAATGGCATGATTTATATGGATAGTTAAAAAAAACGACGATAGGCTGGTATGAAAACAAGCCAAAATGAAATAGGAGTAACGAGGCTATTTGTAAAATATAAGGAGTAGAAAGTACAGATAATTGCATGAAAATGTAAGTAGAATTAAAAGTCGTCTGAAAAATAATTACTCCAGTAAAGTATAGATAACCAAAAATTCTACTTAAGTAAGGTGTTGAAGTATTTGTACTTCATTACTTGACACCTCTGATTTCAACGTCCTTTTTATGATGTTATAATGATGGTGAAAATAATTTCTTATAAAGTCTTTCATCAAATGCTACATTTTCATTGTAGGCATATCCTATAGTCCTCTGGGGCCCAGAGTGATTTCTTTTCATAGGGCCCAACATCCTTAACCGCTATAAGAGTAATTTCAGTTTTATCAGCATTTCATTTCAGAAAATTGAGAAAATCATGCTTACTTCAGCTAGACATAAAGCATAATTCGAGTTGGGTTCTAAAAAAATAGCATAATGCAAAAATATAAAGACACACAATTGGCACATAGTTGCATACATAACATGAACACTTTAAACCAGCAACGTTAGACTGTAGTTCCTCCTCAGTCCAATACGTCACAGTTATTCAATCTTACATTGGATTTACGTTTTTTACAATAATATGAAATCGCAATCAGAGCAGGAATAGCCAGCACGACTAAAACTAAAAGCCCGACATACTCGACTGGTGTGTCCACTCCAGCCTGACTGGCTGTGTAATTTAGAGACGGGGTTAGAAGAACAGTAGGAGACGTAGTCGAGGCATCAAGTCCTTCACGTGAGCCCAGAACGCATTCAGATCGGTTCACGAGCACGTACCCGTGTCTGCACGAGCACTTATAACTTCCCATCATGTTGCTGCACTGTTGCCTGCAGTCGTGATTTGACGCACATTCGTCAATATCCACGCACGTCTTTTCGTCTTTCACGAAGCCGTCCGGACACTCGCAGGAGCATTTTTGCTCGCAGAAGGCAACTGACGGGCATTTACCAGCATCCGTGCACGCGCCGAGATCTGAACAATATGCCTCGCAGCTCGGTTCATGGGTTCGACACTGAGGCTTGCACGTGGATGAGTTGCAGTAGTATGAACATCGTTTCGGGCTGTTCTTGCTCGGTCTGTGATTCAGAAAGCACGAACAAACATACCCGACCCGACCAGGTACCGGATTGCAGCGTTGTTCACACGGCGCCATTGAGCAGTCTTCTGTAGACAGTATTAGTACTCCAGATTGGCTTTCCATCCAACAGCTTTGCCATTTAAGTCCATCGCATATAAAACCGTCGATTTGTTCGTCACACGTGCGTTCCGTGTCCTTACCGATCCCGGACACCGACACGCACCGAGCAGAACATCCCGGCTGGGCGTCATTGTTCGGCTTTAAACACTTTCCTTTTGCGCCGATCCAAAAATGGCCTGTATTGTTGGCCAGCAAAACAGCATAATCTGTACTCCATTGCTTTGGGATCTGCCCTCCCTTGGCCAGACATTGTTCCTGTGCAGTTTTAAAGTCCACCCGCATGCGGTCAATACTGATACATGATTTCAGATCTTTCCTGCATGCACAGTTCAGTGTAGCTGCCAAGTGTACACAGATTAAAATTACACATAAAACGAACCATCCGTGGAAATCCATGACTTAATTTCAGACACTGTGTAAAGAGAAGCCTATCTGTTGAAGTCCTAAACTTTTAACACTGCGTGTGCATTAGG
Source organism: Microcambeva bendego (assembly GCA_034509265.1). Taxonomy (NCBI): domain Eukaryota; kingdom Metazoa; phylum Chordata; class Actinopteri; order Siluriformes; family Trichomycteridae; genus Microcambeva; species Microcambeva bendego. The sequence goes on from JAYDZG010000011.1 coordinate 10,845,216, forward strand.
AAAAGTCATTGGAAACGGATAGAAGGGGAAGGAAACCCCTCCTTGATGGATTTGTGAAATTTTCAGCTTAACATTTCCTTAGTGGGATATACAAAAGACCGACACCCAGTTGCACGCAGATTAGAAAGTGCAGTTAACTGTAGACTTGGAAGATAGATGGAAGAAATGAAACACAGCTTATCCATGCATAATTCTTTCCCAACAATTAGCAGAAGAGTGAAAGTTTGTTCCCTGTGCAGTATGGAAAACTGAACTAAACAAAAAAAGAATGAATTTATCTCAAAGCTTTTTATGTTTGCCCATGACAAAATTTACATGCACCATATTTATTTCAAATTATATTTTGCAGGGGTCTAATACCTTTGTACTAGGTACAAATAGGTGCTGGAAATACAATCATTATTTTGTCATTGTCCCAAAGTGTATACTATTAATGGATATACATATACATATACAGAGAGTTCTCACTTGCAGCTCGTGTTTGGTGAGTTGACATGCAGACTAACAATTAAAACCTTCATTTGCTTTAATTCCAGTATGAGATAAATCTGTTTATTACACAGACTGCTCCATACATCAGTATGTAATAGGCTTATGTTAGTAGTCACACTGTTGCTGTTCTTCAATTAAGATTATTCAACAGTACAAGCATTTTAAATTAGTCCTGTCTCTTTAGGGCCTGATATTAAAGTCTCTTTTTGTGGCCTTTTGTATTTGTTCTATTGTTGCATTTGTCATTGAATTATTTTAGATACACTGTACATTTATTAGACCTAGTAAATTAGGAAAGAAAACAGCAACACAGTTTGTCAAACAGAGCTTTTTTATTTAAGGAACAAAGTTGTCCAATATCCATGCCCCCCCCCCCATTCTATTTTATCCATCAATTTGCCAAATTCCTTTGGAAAGGGAAATCCACAGCCAGTTCTTTGTACTTAATGGCTTGGATTTTGACTTGACAATACCCAGTTGGGCATTCAAAAACAGGTAGTCTTTACAAATATGAATATCTAAAGCAAACAGGATGCACCTGGCTACAATTCAGAATGCCACAGGAAAGGGTCTTTCCTGAACACAAAGATGTTTCAGTTTAAAAAATATTTACACAGTCATTATAGATGATTTGACAGGTAAAAATCACAATTATATGAATTAAGAAACAGTTCAATTCAATTAAGTGAACCAAACGTCAATGGGCCCGAATATATTTTGAATCCACTGTATTTTACATATTTAATTTCTTTTCAAATTCCTTATCCTTTAAATTATTTTAACTACTTTTGTTAAAAAATATTTGTAATCAGTACTTTGCATTCTTCAGAATAAACATTTTAAAATTTCCAGATGTCTGATGTATTAACTAAAAGTCTTTAAAAAAATAAATAAGCTGTCCTTTTTAATGTTTTGTTAACTGGTATGGTTACACAGTTAGTAATATCTAAAACATAAAGTATGCCTTTATAAAAAAAAGTGAGTGGGCATCTGACCATACTTTTGTTGGACATACTATTTTAAAACTGTTGGAATTCATATTGAGTATGCCTTTTATTTGCATTTATAGCAACTTACACTCTTATGAAAGCATTTCCGCAAGATTTGTTGCCTGTTCAGTCAAGAGAACATTAGTGACATTGTAAGTCATCGAAAGTTGTGGAGGGCTTTGTGCTTGCCACTGGACACTATACAGCAAACTCATCCAGCCATATCACCTTGCTTTGTGAACAGGAACATTAATGTGCTAGAACAAAACTGCCTCAAAATGGTCTCAGAATTGGAAGGGTATCATTTCTTTGATAAAAATGGCAGTATACAATTGTGGGTTATGCTTGTCTATGGTTGAAAAACTGACTACATAGTGTAAATAAACCAACCATGTTTCTCATGCAGCATAAGGACCCTCTTTGACACATTTACTGTACCTACTAAAACTTAGTCAAGTTTGGCAAGGTTGTGGGGAATGGTTCAGAGCTTCAGAGGAACAAGCTTAATCGTGGCCCAGGCTGCTGCCTGCCTCTCCAACACTTATTGACATACCTCAGGCTTCCGAACCCAAACATCTGCTTAAATTAACTAAGGTTATTAAGAATAATAAATGAACGAACGAGTCGAAGTTAAGACACTGTCAGTACATTCTGTTTCCTTCTGTTTCTAAGTGAGCCGTGTATGCAGAAGAAACCCAACAATAGCTGTCCACCGCTGCGCCTTTCTTCTGGGCTTTTTTGCGTGACCGATTCCACCGGTAAATTACAATAATCCCAGTGACCACAATCAGTAAAACAAGAGGAATTACAGAGGCCACAACATACACCAAAATCCCCAAACTGCCCTTGGAGCCATCTTTGCGCACGCTATGATGCGTCCCTGTGGTCACATTAATACTTAAACGCGACGGAACTGTGGAAGTCCGAGGCTGATCCAGAGCTTCAGTAAATATATTTTTAAAATCTGGTGTTGTTGCTTCTTGGGTTTGATCCTGAACACAGCTGACACCGTTATCGGCTAAATGGAAGTTTTTATCACAAGAACATGTGTAGCTGCCAATGATGTTGTTACACAGACCTTCACATGGCTGATGAAGACATTCATCGATGTCTAGACAGTCCAGTCCGTGCTGTTTGAAGCCTGTTAAACAGTAGCAGGAGAACGAACCTTGAGAATTAACGCACTCTTGCGCACAGCGGGATTGATCGCATTCATCGACGTCGACGCAGCTCCTTTTGTTGCTGGAAAGCGCAAAACCGTTTGGACACGCGCACACAAAGCCGGTCGGTGTGGATACGCAGCCGTGTTCACACTGAGAATGAAGGCATTTGTCCCTTAGCACACATGTAAGACGATCCTTTCCAAGATCGTATCCATCCTTACACGCACAATGCACCGCATCGTTCGTCTCGACGCAAATCTGGTCACATCCTCCGTTTTTGTGATTGCAGCTGCGCTGGTCCGATGCGCAAAATGGTCCTGCTGGTTCCCACATGAAAACCTCGCCTTTTGCTTTACACATGGCGTAATGATCTGTGCCATCCTGATCACTGGCACAGTTTATTTCTGCCTGTGTGGCATGTGGTAACATGCTAAACCCCATGCCAAGTGTAAATTCAGAAAATGGAAGTGTGTAATTAACTTGTCCGGGTCCCCCCAGCAGCAGGGGTTTGCACACACCCTTGAAATAAAACATGCACATATAATACGCGCGGTCTTTACACGACCTGTCGCTCCATTTCAGTCCATCAGATGTAGAAATCGTAACACAACGGTCCTCGGTACAAGTGCTCCTTGGTTCTTTGCTCCAGTTGGAGTAGGACGAATCCGTGGTCCCGCTAATCCATCGGAATCCGTGCAACCATTCCTCACTGATAACGCATCTCCCTCTGGAAAGTTTCAGTCCAATCCAGATTCGTCCCCCCACAAAAACCTCCGTAGCTGCCTTAAGCAGTGATTTCACCTCTCCAAATTCAAATTCGTCTTTTATTGTAACCAAATATCCTCCTTTTTCGTAGCATCTGGAGTTGGCTTGTTCGAACGAGACCGTGTGTGTGTGCAGGGTAAAGCAGGCTTTAGTGGAGCACAAGGTGATGGCGCAGATCCCTCTATCAGCCGCAAACAGAGCGCACAGCACCACAAGCACAGTGCGCACCATCATTCATCCTCCGGCAATCCCATATATATATATATTTCTATTCAGTTAATCTCTAAACTGTGCTCATCCCTCTAATGCCCTGAGCAGAAGTTGCATCGTTTAAACAGCCTCATCCTGTTTGGTGGACAAACCCAAGCAGGGATCCTATTTAGCTGAACAATTCTTTTGTCTTTTCCCAGAGCAAGTTCCTGCCTGGAAGTTTAAAACAATTGCCCTCACCATCACAATTTGTTTTGACTTCTATGCCAGATTTCTTTTCAGTGACATACAAGTGATTCCTGAAAAATTGGTAATTGTGCTTTAAATATTTAATATTCTGCTTAATTTAAGTACATACATAATTAGGGACTTGGGAATAGTGAAAGAACTCTTTGCATACATGTAGGTGTTGAATTAGTTTGTGTAGTTGGTGTTTGGGTATAGCATTCATATTTATGACCATGAACCTCGAACTTACTACTCTTTGCAAACCCCACCCCTCATTTTAGGGGAGTCATAAGTCATAAGCCAGTCTAAGCCCCACCACTGCTAGGTAGTTACTGTTGGGCTGTTGAGCAATGGCCTTAAACAGCAATAGACTGTCTGTTGTAACAGTACTCTACTATTGTTGGTACATATAAAATGTGACTGGTCTCTGGCATGATTTAGGATTGTTTACACTGCTACAGCTAAATCTGTCCAGGCATCTCATCCTGTGTTTGTAAAGTGAGGCAGACATATCATGATCGTTTCAATGGCAGGAAATGGCCTTTGCAGTAAAGACACTGACGTCACAACGATAAAATTCCTTACATGTTTAATTATAATTTGCATGTACAATGTAAAAAATATAAACCATTACGTTAGTTATAAGAAAGTTATATAAAAAGGTGAATAAGACTTGAATAACATTGTAGGTGTTTGGGACATTTTAGGGGTTTGGTTAAGAAATGTAAATGTGCCACACTTACCTCTTATACTTATAAGTCTTATAAGTCTTCCAATTAAATTCAAAATTAAATGTTGACTTTATTGACTCTGATTGGTAGATGAGAACTTAATGTAAACATATGCAGTGATGTAGAAAACTTGTAATAAGTAAATCTTGAAACCTTGATGGTTCTTAAAGGAAGCCACAAAAAAGCTTATTTCCTCTTGCCTGCCCCACCTCATCAACCTTTTCTCAGGAAGTTACTGTCTTCTGTGAATGTTTTCCTGTAAGTGAGGAAATATAAAGGACCTATAAATGCAAAAAATCAGGCTAATTCAACTCTTTTGCCATGGGAGTAGTCAACTTATAAAACTATTATTAAAAAACAAAGCACTATGTAACACTGGTATTATGGATATTACTAAAATTACAGTTATTTAATGATTGTCTTATTATAATTTAATAAAGTCAGCTCTATAAACCAGCTAAATTGTGCCGAACATTCTGACTTTCAAAATGTGCACACAAAGAACAATGCTTAAATTAAATCCTTCTCTTTGAAATACATATTAGAGAAGAACATGTTCATTTGATAAACCTAATAATGGTACACAGTATATGTGTTTATTTTAAATGGATATAGTTCATAATAATGTATAATAAATAACAAAAGGAGTTAAACTGTTGTTTATTCCACGTACATTGTGGTAAATTTATATATGTATGTAAAAGTTATTTATTCAGAAAAATCTGCATCATGTTTACCAAGATGGTTACAGACACAAATGATGTAAATCTAACTTGTACCGCCCTCTAGTGGTGGTATATGAAGATGCATGATTGAATGAACTAAATTCAGAATTTTATATCGGGAAAACAATACGTGACGTGTAACACAGAACTACTGTGACACCAATCCATCACAGGGCTTCTACTATACCGGTGTCCAGACATAGACAATCATGTCTGTGTAAATGCATAGCTGGCTGAGTTAAGCTTGTGTAATTGTGTAAGCTAGAGTAAATGAATCCATGACAAATATTCTCAACAAACACCTTGAGTCACTATTTAGCATGTTTCACCACCTGTTGTATTTGACAACAACCAGAAACAAACACATGCCAAATGAGGTAATAAGTCCAAGGAGGGTGGAATAATTTTCGTTTAAAAAACTATATATCACTTTAGTCGGTGCAAGAAAGAAAATTGAAATCTGGGCAACCACTGCAATCACTAAATGTTCCTTAGCTCCAGTGTGATTAATTGCAGTTTTGGCTGAGCCACTCCTGATTATTACATAGGAAACAGTAACCAAGCCTTCTATTCTACTGATTAACTGTTGTCTACTCGCGTTTTCTTTGTAATTGCGGACTCCTATTTGTATAGTAATTCAACACCATTCAACCCTCCTAGTTCAAAAAGGCCTCAGAATGTGGCTTTGGCTCATGACCTTTATCTCAGCTTTGTTAAGGTGAACATAAGATCTTGATATGGTTTGATCTCTTCCTTTTGTAAGACTCTCTGTGCCCTGCCTAACTTGCAGCTTTGTGTCTCAATGAAACAGATAATCTAGTTACTTCTTCCAAATGAAAAAATCATTCTAGATAATTACAATAACTTAAATTTCACAACACTGTATTTAGTAAATGAAGTAAGACATTGTAAACACTGTACACACGAAAACCTAGAGCTGTTGACAACGCTCAGGCCCATTGCTAAATGCTTTTTAAAATACACTGTATACAATGTATTGTTTGCTTTTAACCTTGTGTCAACAGTTGAACAACGGTCATTTCCTGTTACAACATGAATGTGTCTCTACATAAAGTTGGATCTATTAGGATGTGGTAGAACTTCTGCAGCTGATGCCATAAAACACCTTTATGATTAATAAAACATAGTTAATTAATCAGACCTTCATATTCAACTTCCGTGCTTGACTTTGCACATACTTTTTTAATTGAAGGAGTGCAAATTCTTTCTATTGGGTTAGAATGACTGATGACTTGGTATTATTTTTGTTTTTGCAACATACAGTATTGACAGCTTTGCTTATTTCACATGCTTCTGCCTCTGGCTGTCTTCTAAAAGACACAATGTGTGTGCCACGATTGTAGTCAGACAACCATTAATTCAACACTTTCTTTGATTCACACATTTTTTCTAAGTTTCACAATTTATTTATCTGTATCTATAAAGTGTACTTTGGCTTAACACAAAGAAACAAAGAGTCCATGCACTCTTAGAAATCTTTTATAACAGGGATGACAGTTTAACCCTCTGCAAAACTGTAGGCTCATAGTGTATTTGTATCACACTTGGAAAAAAGTGCATTAGATATGTGGGATTATATAATTATTGTGCAATTGCAAATGCTATAGCTCTTGTCCTCTGTTGAAAGCACATATGCTTGCACACAAGGAATCAGAACTAAATGCCAAATGACTGGAAAAGGGTAAAATCCTGTTTTTTAAGGTTAAGTGTATGTCTTGACAGGATGGTTTTCAGAATGCTTTTTATGCCGGATGCCCTTCCTGATGCAACCCTTGTATTTTATCCAGGCTTGGGACCGGCACTACAAAGTGCTTGTCTGTGTACCCTAGTGGCTAAGGTGGCACCCAGCTAACCGGTGGCTAAATTGAGTTTTAAACGGAGAAGATTCTCAGGGGTGGTGTGCTATCAGGAAATATTGCTGCTCCAGACTGGGCACACTAGTAAGATTCTGAAAATTTTGAATAAAAGTAAAATTCATTATGTTTGTAGGGCAAGAAGTGTATGGGGAAAGGGGTGTGAGAATATTTTGGCTTTGAGAAAAATCTGTCAGTCATTATTTTTATTTGTGTTTGACGTACACCATGCTACCCTAGAGAACACACTTCATGTTTGTTAAAATAATGGCAGTAATGTAAAACAGACAGCTTCCTGCTGTTGAAAGTAAATATCGAATCATTATACATTATACATACATCGATTTTTTGAATATGTTATTAACTGTCTTGTGGTGCATTGTTACATCCCTAATTGCTACAGATTTTGTTTTATCATTTTGCATTTTACCCCCTTTTCTCCGAATTTCAGGAGAGGATGAATTTGCTGCCACACTTCCCCTCTGATGTGTGTGTGTGGTCTTCTGATTCCTTCTTATAATCTCACTTCTGTGCTAGCACCTTCACTTCTGTGCAAGCGCCCTGGGCAATAGCCATAACCCTCTGTTTAATCCCATAATGTCCCACCCTAGCAAACTGAAGGCTTATTTTGTCTGATGCCCTAGCCAATTATGTCTGCTAGAGGGTAGCAGGGCCAAGATTAGAAACTGGAAGTTCAGCTGGTGTGCTAGCAATTTATCTTGCTTTGCCACCTAAAAGCATAAAAACATAACGTGCATGTACACAAAGGGATATGAATTTCAATTTAAAAAAAATCCTTATTAAAGGGCCAAAACCCTGTGCAGCAACCAGCATTGCATGTTACACTATAGTTTAACACGTTGTGCTGTACTAATGAGTTCAATGAGTTCATGTATGAGAGATGATGGGTATGTCAAGGCAGTCTATATAAACTTGTCATGTTAATTCTATTCATTCCCCATGCTTGTAGAACAAAATGAGCCAGTTATTTATTTAAACCTGCAGAACCTGCACTTTCTCTGCTTAGGGCACCACAAGGAGGTACCAGTTAACTCAAACAGGTGGAGCCGTGTAAGCTAAGCTTTACTAATACAAAGATCTGTGATGACTTGGGGGTGCATCTGTTTCCCACAGCATTATTGACTTGCATGTGTGTGACAATACCACTAACACTAACCAATTTAATAAGCTTTATAGACACATTCTACCATCAAGGTGAATTCTTGTTCCGGGAAGCCTGTGCGTATTTTAGGAAGAATATTTCAGGTTTCGTTCTACACTTGTTACAACACCGTTGCTTCAAAGACACCAAGTGCTTGTGTTTTGCTGGTCTGCCTGCAGTCCAGATATAAATACTGTATATGGTTTGCTTGTTTATTAAGATTTCAACATTATGGTTTACACACTTTGGTTACCTGCAATGGACCGGGGCTTCAATGGAAGGGTGTTATCATGTACAATAAACTTTTATTGTCTTTATAAGCATTGAGTTCTTCTACCTGGCTACTGAAGTCAAAGTACAATAAATGTACACTATATACACATTATATAACCACCCTCACCCCATGACTTTAAAAATTGAAGGCTTTTGCAAGTTCTAAACGTTAAGCAGTTCTCAATGTTAAGCTACATGCATGACTTAAAGTTAACAGTGGTCTGAAAATAGACTTGCCTTGTCTTGTTGGTGCAATTCACGCTGAGTGCTTCTGGCTGTTATTGGTATCTGTCTAGTTAAACTATAAGGAGGGAGGAGCTTTTTAAGGCCAGCTTTACATATTTACTGCTGGATTGCCTGGGCAAACGCAAGGTACCAAAGGCAGCACCAGGAAGCAGAGCGTTTAATGTGAGCTTGAATAGTACCATTTGACACAACCCTTCAGGTAAATTTAAAGCTTTATGACAGTTTGGTTTACGGTTAGGCTTTTAAAATATTGGTTACTCTATAGTTTGTTCAGTTAGTTTCTTGATTTGCCAGAAGGTCTTCTGCATGGCTTGACCAACTTTGCATTTTAACTACTGTGGTTAGTCTTCTTTCAGGTGTTCTTATAAGTACAGGGTCAGTTGCCTTTATTAAGGTTGGAGCAGAGAAATCATGAGTTAGTCTACACCTTCAGAGTCTGGTTGGTGTAAAATTAAGTTACATGGACATTTAGGAAATTAATAAATGAAATGAAAAAACACATTAACAAATGAATGGATGAAAACATGCGCATGTTGCATTATAAAACATCATAAAAATGTCAACGTAACTAGTGTTTACATAAGGATTTGTTGATTTGAAAATGATGCAGGTCTGTGTGTAAGCATATAGTAAAATTTGGTATTTTTATGTCATTTTAAATTATTTTAGATACAGCAATACATCTGTAGTTGAGATTTTGACAGTATACAGTCTAAGCAATTAAGGGCTCTTGCTCAGGACCCCAAAAGTGGTAACTTGGAAGTAATATGATTTCAAAAGATAACTTTTACATCATTAATCTGGTTCCTTATCTGATAAACCATTAAAATTATTTGCTTTGTGTGTATTTGTGCAGTGAGTAAAAACACCTAATTTAGACTTAGTTTAGAACAAGTCTGTATTTTATGGTTACAGCTGTTCATATGTAAATATTTCCTTGAAAATCAAGTAAGCTGTTTATGTATGCAAGTGGTGATAAAATAGAGTGGGCTCAGCAATTTCAGCAGACTCTTCTGAAGGCTTCTCACTTTGAATTTTGTATGTGGGAATTTGTGCCCGTTAAGTTTACAGCACATTTGTATGGCTGGGCACTGGTGTTAGTCAAGAAAAACTGAAATTGATATTGCACTTTATTCAAGGTCAAGGCTCTGTGCAGGAGATGCAGGATATTATTTGAACGTCTCTTCATTTCTTTTAAACTTCTTACTTTGTGTAAGGGACACAGTCACGTGTTGCTGCAAATAAATAAACCAATGTTTATAGATAAATTGTAAGACACTTGATAACTAACTTTTTAGTGCAGCTTTCAGTGACTTTTTTACTTTTTAAGTTGACTCTTAGCAGTGCTCTTAGGAGTAATTCTAAGACGTTTGATAAATATGGCCCCAGGCCTTCAACACATTCCATAAAAGTTAAAGCAGTAATCTCTTTGAAATGTTCCCTGTCACACTCAGCCTGTGCTTGTGTGCACCTGCCACGTCCCCTTCTCAGAGAGCACAAAAGGTGCTTAGACACACCCCCTCTTCCTGATTGGTCCCCTTGACCCTAATCACCTGCAGCTGCTCCTGTTTAGGAGCAGTGCAGAGAGCCTGGGGTTGGGGATTATTGTGGTGATTTTGCTTTACTGATAAAACGCTGTTTGTTTGCCTGGTCTGAGTCTGTTTGCTTCCTTTTTGTTCTTTTACTGTCCGTCTGTCCCTCCTGCTTCAGTTAACCAGTTCAGTTACGTTTTTGCCGATTTTTGTTTCAGTCTTTGTTTGTTATCCCTATTCTCTGTTTGTTGGCTTAGGTCTGGTTTAGTTGAGTTTAGCCTCTTTGTGGTTTTTTATTAGTTTAGATATATGTGTTTTGGTTCCATTTGGTTTGTTTTTTGTAAAGTATACAATAGTTCTGTCTGACTGATGTGTGCAGCATGTAGTTTTGCAAGGGCTTGTAGAAAGATGCATAAACGTGTCTGAAATAATGTCTTGAAGGCAGCATATGTTATGTTGAAATCTTTTAAAAAGTACTTTAGGTGTTTGAACTTACTGATAACAGTCCCTCTATATCTCTCTCTATCTATCTTTATATATATATATCTATATATATCTATATCTATATATATATATCTATATCTATATATATAGATATAGATATAGATATATATATAGATATATATATATATAAAGATATAGATATAGATATAGATATATATATATATAAAGATA
>JAYDZG010000011.1:10872836-10883782 GCA_034509265.1 Microcambeva bendego
ATACCAAACTGCAAAATACTGTATGAAGTAGCATTTAATTTAAATATTTCAAGTACTTAATTTAAGTACTAATTTATGAATACAAAGGATAAAGGAAAAGGACTGAAAGAAAACTATAAAAAAAAGTACTTAAAAAAGTAAAAATAAACAGAGCTGCCAAAGCTCAGTTACATGACACATTGCTACCATTGTGATTATTTACACTAGACGCTTTTTAAAAACAAAACAGTGTACTTATGCATTGTTGTTGTTTGTTTATTAGGATTTTAACATGTTTTACACTTTGCTTTACACGTTCGTTTCATTCATGAAAGGAAACGGTAGTTTCTCATTACAAAAGGTTCATCAGTTCACAAGGTCATTGGATGCACTCGTCTCCAATTTATCTCAGTTGCATGTGTTTGGACTGTGGGAGAAAACCAAAGCACCCGTGCAGACACGGGGAGAACATGCAAACTCCAAACAGAAAGGACCCGGATGCCCCACCTGGGGATCAAACCTAGGACCTTCTGAGCCATCATTGCTATCCACTTAGCAACCATGCTACCCATGTATTGTGTTATATATAAATACAATATATGTGCATTTAAATTCCATAATCCATATATGTATACAGATATGTAATTGTGTTTTATTATATATATATTAATGGTGGGGTGACTGTATAAAATGTTATGGAGTTTGACAGTTGTTTGTGGTTATTTGTTGTCGGGTCTGGTTATTATTGTAGTCTCTGATAGCTTTTTTTATAGACCCAACAGAACTGAACAGTGGATTTCAAAAAAGTATGACTGTTTAATTGTGCATATTAAGACAGTGGTGATACTACACTTGTGACCTTTGAGAGAGCTAATTGTTACCAGTTCTTACAACAGCACTGAGATAAGATTTGCTTTTTAAAGATAAGATGTATTAGTTACTCATTCAATAAATTACTGTTTGGAGTAAGCCTGTAGACATGTAATTAAGGTAAAATTATGTTTGGAAGTATAAACAATAAAGGCATCAGTTTTTAATGGAATTACAATGTTTTTTTTCTTCAGGGGGACAAAAACCAAGTTCTGCCCAATGGCCTTGTATCAGGTCATGCCTATACTGTGACTGGGGTCACCAAGGTATGTCTTTCTTTTGAATTCAGCTTAAATATACATAAATTGACTTAAGGCTGCATTTCTGTTGCCTATATGTTAACCAGGTACACTAAATACTTAAGGACATTTCCTCAAAATGCATTAAAAAATATAAAACACTAAATATACATAGTTGCCCAAATTAAACATCTTTGGAAACTGAAATCTGTGTTTCCATTGGACAACAGATGTTGTTGGTTTTCACCTGGGGGCCATACACACTGCTGAGTCACTAATGGTTTGCATGGGTTTCACAATTGGCTGTGAAAGTCAGTAAAATGTTCAGCTTTTGGTTTATTTAGTGTTTCCTATTTTGTTTTTGAGCTGTATGCTAGGGTAGTTGCTTTTGTAATCTTAATGGTGTGTGTGTGTGTGTAACAGGTAATGAGCTCCAATAGACAGGTTGACCTGGTAAGGCTTTTTAACCCTTGGGGATCAGAGGAATGGCGTGGAGACTGGAGTGACATGTAAGAACTACTATTATAAACATTAGGAAATCAACTAAATACTAATAAGTATTACTGTATTTAACATTATCTGCTTAGGACATAGAACTTTAGACCCTTTGATTAAAAAAACAAAACGTTCATGTTTCCTCCAACAGAGGTGTTGATTTGCATTTAATCTGTAATGACAAAAAAATGACCACCTACTATTGTGATGCATGCTTTATTTTCATTATTAAGCTGTGGTGCAGACTTGTGGAAAATTAAACATGTTTGACTGTTCCATGTTATAACAGGTTTAGCTGCTGTATCATATTGCAAGGATAACATGGGTAGTTATACATGATGTAACATGGGCCCAGAAAGTATTGGTACATCAGTGATTCATGTTTTGCAATTTTCAGTATCTCCTTTTGTATAAAACAGTTGTTGAAAGCAGAAGAAGTATTTTTTTAGTGATTTACTGTCTCCTGACAGTTTGGGGTAGATTATGGAGTTAGTGAACATTTTATGTTAGAAGCTGGAATGGGCAAGTTTAAGGATTTGAGCGAGTTTAACAAGGGCCAAATTGTGATGGCTAGATGACTGGGTCATAGCATCTTCAAAATTGCAGCTCTTGTGTGGTGTTCCCAGTCTGCAGTGGTCAGTATCAAAAGCGGTTCAAGGATGGAACAGTGGTGAACTGGTGACAGGGTCATAAGCGGCCAAGGTTCACTGATGTACGTGGGAGGTGAAGGCTGGCATGTGTGGTCTGATCCAACAGATGAGCTACTGTAGCTTAAACTGTGGAAGATCTGGTTCTGGTGTTATAATACACAGTGCATCACAGGGCTGTTTTGGCAGCAAAATGGGGACCAACACAATTTTAGGAGGGTGGTCACAATGTTATACCTGGTCGATGTTTTATAATGTCTGTAGTAGTAAATATTAATCGGATTTAAAAAAAAACAATATTTCTGTCATATCAATTCCAAAGGTTATTTAGAAAAGAAAAACAAATGATTTAATCAAGTGTATTTGTTTAACACTTTCAGTTCACAATTGTGGAATACAGTGAACGAACAAGAGCGTCACAGGAAGGTTGCCGATGATGGAGAGTTTTGGTAGGAGGATTTAAAAATCCTTTTAAGCATTTCTACCTTACATAGATTTCATTTTCCTTTCAGTTTTTTTTAAATTAAATCATGTGAATTGGGTTTGTATTAAGGATGTCTGTGGAGGATTTCTGTAAAACGTTTTGTCAGCTGGATATCTGCAGTGTCTCCCCCGCCTTTCTGGATGGATCATCTGAAAATGATTGGACCTACAAATCCTTTGATGGCTCCTGGCTAGCTGGAAGTACAGCTGGGGGGCGAATGGATTTGAAAGGTAGTTAATGTGTAGTGTTTTGGTAGCTTCCTAAAGGTCAAAGCAATAATTGCCCGACTTGGATAATAATTTGGTTGCTAATTTGCTCAAAGTAGGTTGTTGTTATAAGAACTTCAAAGACTGTTTGGCATTAACCTTTAATCATTTTAAAGAACATCTTTTTCAACCTCAAATGCAATAGAACCTATGAGTCATAACCATCGGACCAGACTGATTGGCTAATGCTATGTGATGCAGAAAATAATCTAGTTTTATTGCACCTCCCATAGCAGACTTTTACTGGAAAAAAAATACTACACACAAATGTCAGTGTTCAAAATAACTTTCATGACTAAACAGATTTTGGCATTCATCATTTGGATACAAACAAATCTTTCGGCATCTATGGCTACCATGGTATTCCTGACCTATCAACCCCCCCCGATTTATCTTTGTAATAATGTTGTCTGAGCTGCAGTTTGAAATATTGCAGTGGCAGGACTCCTTCACGCGCTACCATCTTCTACAAAGAGCCTTACTCATGAACTTAACAGTGGCAACATAGCGATGATGAAGGCTAAACGGGCATCCTTCTGATTATTACCACTGCACTTTTTGTAATCATTGTTTTTTGTTCAAAATTAGTATTGATGATATTTTACTAACACTGTCTAAAGTAGTTTAATATTAAGTATTACATTGACTCATGCAATGGTTATCACTCTTTTTTTAGACACTTTCTGGAAAAACCCCAAGTTCCAGGTCACAGTTAAGGCCTGTGATAAAAACTGTGGACCAAACATACTTGTGTCTCTCATGCAAAAACCTGATAAGAGTAACAGACGTCTTATCAGAAAACTGTTCATTGGTTTCAGTATTTTCAAGGTCAGTAAGAATTTTTGATCATGATGCTAAATCAGACAGATGCATTAGTGCATATTTTAAGGTTTTTGAAGCTCTGGATTTATTCCTGATGTTCCTGAACATTAAGTGAATATTTCTGTCTTGGGCCATTGACCATGATAACGTGGCTTCTGTGGAGATGCATGCAATACAGTTTTAAAACATAAGGTAATCTTTTTTTTACGCTAACACAGCTTTTGTTTTCTTCTGTTTCAGTTGCCAAATGAGGTAAGTGCAGTTGTAGCTGCATTTTGATGTTCTTTAAAATTTAATCTGATCATGCAAATGTTAATAATGTACATTTTAATAAACATTTTCCATAAATGTACATCATACATTTCACTATAAACGTCTGGAGTAAACACGCTTATATGCTATACATAAAAATGTGAATCATTATACCTCAATGACCTTTAGCTACAATGGTTTCCTCTAGTTGCTGACATGACTGATTTACAACAATAATGCAGGGTATTTATTCTCAATCACATAATTGTAATAGATAAGTCACAACATTTTTTTTTACTTCCATTAATATTTTTGGATGGATTAGATTTGATGGAAAACTCTTGCTGTTCCCTTAGATTTTTACTTCTGAAATATGATTGACCAATGAAATTGTCTGTGATTGACTGGTGCCCCATTTTACCTTGCGCCCGTTAAAGAGCTGGGATAGACTCCAGCACCCCTCCCTCCTAATTAGGATAAGGGATTAAAGAACTGAACTGAACATGTAAAATTGTATTGTATGGTTTAAATCAATTTGTTCTCATTCATGGGTAATTTTTATAGAAAGCCCACTGTGTTCATTTTTAATAGAATATAACACGCTCAGTATATTCTACATCTACACTTTCAATAAAATTTATTTGCAATTTAATTCTTATCATTTTAATCAATCCCCTGTCTTGGGAATTATTAATCAATTTGTTCAGCACATATATTAATAGAACAAATGTTTGTCTTCATGTATCTTTTTATGCCGTTTGTGCTTTTTAAGACCACACATTCTATTATTAGTAACTTTTTGAGCCTGTAGTTTTAAATTTATTATTTCACTTCTTCTTTTTTTGTAGAATGAAAACTTAGGTGACAAGTCACCAGGCTTTCTGTTCAACAAGCAATCTTTAGTTGCTTTCACCCCAACGTTGTACAGTAGTCGTGAGGTTATGAAAGACTGCAGACTGGAAGCAGGAGATTACCTCATAGTGCCATATACCTCTGATGCCAATCAATCTGCCTCATTTCTTCTGAGCATCTGGTCAAAGACTGAAACTCACATAAAGTAAGTATATTTGTACAGTATGTACAAATGAACTATTCTAATGCTATTGGACTAATTAAAGCAGCAGAAAATGTGTTCTTTAAAATTCATGCTTGAAAAATTGAAAAAATGTCTTATTAGATGTCACAACCGCCAGGAAGATGATAGTTTGCATTAGTGACTTGCAATAACTATTTTTTTTACCAATTTTTAACGGACATCACTTGGCTTTGATTTTTGCATGATTTAACATTTATTTGACTATGTAAGTGTGAAACAAGGTAAGAAATTGCATGTTGTGACAAACTAATGCATTGGACTTGTAGAAGTACAGAAGATATTTTTTTATTATTAAGTGTTTTTTGTTTTGTTTCTTTTCTTTTTTTACAGTGAAGGCTTCAGTAGAGGGTTTGCTCAGGTACATGTAGTCACTTGTCTTTGTTTCTTTAGTACAGTTTAACTGCTTACATTGATTGTATTGTTAACCAGATGTTTTGCAATATATTTTAGAGGCAGTTTAGCTATGAAGGGAACCAGAAAGTTCCAGTGTTTCGCCAAACATCTAATCAGGTGTTTTAATTAAATTTCACTCTTAAAAGCTAACATTTATAAAAGCATGTTGCTAAAACCCTGGCTGTACAACTGAATAACCTATATGGTGTGATCTAACATTGGGGGTACATTATACTTGAACCAAGACTCCTCCAATCTTTATCTAATAAATAACAGTAAATCCATACATTTATAATCATAACCTGGTTTAGTGAATTAATCACATAATTGATTCTCAGACTAGTCAAATTGCAAGCACATGACTTAACTCAAAAAGTGCATCCGGAAAGTATTTATGGTGCTTCACAACCTTTCCTTGCCTTTTACTGAAGAGTGGCTTCTGTCTGGCCACTCTACCATACAGGCCTGATTTCCACAGAAGAATGCTGAAGCTCTGTCAGAGTGACCCTTGAGTTCTTGGTCATCTCTTTTGGTCAGCCCTTTTAGTCCTGGTGGTTCACACTTCCTCCATTTACAGATGATGGAGGCCAATGAGCTCATCGGGACCTTCAATGCTGCATAAATGTTAAACTCTAATACCAATAGTCTTAAATAAAATAATAATAATAAAAACAATTACAAATACATCTAAAGTGTGTTTAATAAGTCAATATATTAATAATTTCAAAATGAACTACATTATAAGATTTGTCTTGTTTGTAATTAGTTTAAAGAAATCAATGCAGAGCAGCTTCAGAAAATTCTGAATGAAAGAACTGGTGTTACTGGAGGTAAGCATTATTAGTTTGTTTTGAATTTGTTCATCAAAAAATCTTTTTTGTTAATTGGGAGAACATACAAGCGTCCAGGGCATTTTGCAACTTACAGATCCACAAAAAAGTTTAATTATTTATCTAAAAATGGGGTACTTTGTCAGACTTACCTACCTAGAAATGGTAAAAGGTCTCCAGTTAAACAGCATCAGTACGTGTGTAGATGCTCAGCCGGTTGATAGAACCGCTGAGATAAATCTGTATCTCAGCAGTGGTAATCCGGCATAACTGACCAGCTTTTTTATTTTAATTTTAATAAAGGTAACAATGTAGTCACTAAGCTTCTATGAATGTAAATGATTTGAATTAACTACAGTTTTTGCATTGAAAAATGTAAAGAAGGAATGGTTTAAGTACTTTAGCACACCTGTAGTACAATTTGTGGTCCAAACATTTGCCAGTGCTGTGAATTATAGATTATAATGATCTGAAGTATTAATCTAAATTATTTCTGCACTTATTTCCGAAGATGCACAAAGCTCTGAAGGCTTTAGCATGGATGCCTGCCAAAGCATAATCGCAATGATGGATGTATCCTACACACTTCAGCCTGACCATGAAAGTATAGTATTTTTGTTTTGGCTTTTGAGATTTCATTTTAAATATATAATATAGATTTCAGATATTTTATTTAAGTTAAAGAAAGTCCTTAACTCTTCAAAAGCACTCTGTTACTGGAACTCTGAACACACAAGAATTTCAAATACTGTTGGAAAAAGTAGATTTGTACAAGGTAAGCATGGCAGTTAATATTTCAAGAATAAGTTTATTATTATTTCGGATTATCATTGTCTTATTAACATTCTTTCATGTCTATACAGAATCTCTTTTTGAGCACAGACACCAACAAAGATGCTATTTTGTCTCTGAAAGAACTTCAACATGCAGTGGAGGGCACAGGTCTGTTTTAACATTTTCTGGAGCTTTACTGGATTCAGATTCTGCATTATGAACTGTCATCTTTATTAAACCAATTGTGACACCTTGTGATTTGTGTAAAGAAAAGCAAATAGATTGCATTTTACAGTTTCTGTACCATTTTAGATCTGTTTTAGAAAATATTTCAAAAAGATACTTGAACAAATTGATGTTAAGAGTATTGATGCAGAAAGGGAATCCCAATGAAAGACATGTTGAGCCATAACTCTATGAACAATGCCTTCCTGTCTACCTCAGGCTATCATGTTAGTGACCACTTGCTGAAACTTATAAATCTGCGCTATGGTGACTTTGGTGGACGAATCACTCTGCAGAGGTTCATCACACTGGCTCTGCGTCTCAGATGCATGTCCAGTAAGACTACATTGACTAGATCATGTTCTCAATAGTTTTCTTCTAAGAAACACATCAGTGTTAATATGGATTTAATGTTCTCTGTTTTAAAGAAATATTCCGAACACTTGGGGATGGACATGGGATGCAGCTTAAGGAGCATGAGGTATTTTTTTAATTGGGTCACTATAGTTTTTTGGTGTAAGGATGAATTCTTTAACCTAATCTCATTCTCTGCTTGTTTTAGTGGCTGTACCTCACCATGTACTCTTAAATAAACAGTGTGGAAACATCTACAGTATTTAAGGAAGATACTATGTTTTTAAAACTTTTTTAAAATCATTATAAAAACTACTTCTTTTAATACAATGAGTAGGAACTTGTATGAAAAAAATGCTTGAAGCGGGTTCAAGTGCACGACATGTGTACGTTATGTTATGGGTCTGGGTTACACAAAAGGTTAGATTATATTAATACATTGATTTATTCTTAAAGTCTAAATTAACCCTTACATTGTTTTAGACAATATATTGTCTTTAGAATCATATTGTCAGTGTATGTCTGCAAATGCAGCAGTAACACAAAAGCAGTTTTAAATGCACAGCATTAACTCATTAGGGTTGGTTAGTTTTCATCACGTATCAATTCATTAAATACTCTACTTGGTTACCTGCTTTTTTAAAATTGATTGCTTATACGTTTCCCTCAATGCTCAATCACATTTCTAAAAACACAACTTCCCAAAAACTCTAAACACAAAATAAAACAGATTGCCTATACCAAAACCCACAAATCTCTTGTTTAAGAAAAAATAGAGCACTCAAAATTGCTTCATTATACCAAAAGAATACAAACAACTATAAAATAATCTCAATGCAAATCGGAAAGACAAAATGTAATATCTTGTTTCCAAACAAATCTTGTTTCCTTTAAAGCTTCTTTGAGCATCCAAAAAGGTGGAAATCAAATGCTAAATCCGGACTGTAAGATCTCTGACACGACCAATTGCTACTCCTCTTCACCTTTTCCTGTAAAATTATTAAACCATCAAGTGTGTTTGTGAATGTTTTGACTTTGTTACATATTCAAATGGATATTTGTGTTTAGTTTTCATGTGTTTATCTGCGTGGATGTCAGCTGATGTCTGATGTAATGGCACATGCTCCTGGGTTCTGCGTCAGTATGATTTCCACCACCCTACTGCAAGGAATTCTTTAATTGTATTTAGAAGTGGGAAATATAGTTGCTGGTGAGCCATTTGCAGAGCAGAATGTTTGGTGTAGCATGCCTCAGATTAACACAATCCGTACATGAACCATGTATATTGAGCTTTACACTGACACATGATTGACCTTCCACTTAAGTTGGCACTGGTACAACATGAGTGAAAATAATTGGTAAACATGATGTTCCTGTCCCATTTGTGTGTGCATAAAATGGGGACAAAGACAGTAACACCCTTTTTTAGTGGCACAGTGTTTTTTTGCAGCCTGGTTGAAACAAAGGCAGGTGATAAAACACATGATGCTGAAAGGCTTTCAACTTACAAGCTCTACAAGGAGCTACTTAAACTCATTTCTAAGTTTCTAAGAAAACGTTCTAGTTTCCTTTAAGACCAAAATGAAACAGAACAGTCAATGTTCCTGCAGGCTAATTTGGATTTGGTCTGCGTCAGAGTCCCTCAGTCAAACAGTCAAACTAGCATTATTGACATGACAAACAGAACTTGCCAGCCATCACTGAACGAACAGGACTTGTGGAGGCCAGGTCACACAAAAAAATAACAGTATAGGAATCTTCAACTCAGTAGATCAATTTGTTATGGTATTTTGGCGCACATAAAAATGATTTGATTTTAATTTGAATGTAAAAGCAACAGACTTATTTCAATCAAAATTACTTTGCAATTTTCATTTATTAAAAATAATAGTTAAAACATGTGTTTATTTTTCTATTCTATTAAACAGAAAAAATATTTTTCAATTAAGCAAAACCAATGAAACATTCATGAAACAACTGATCTTAAACTGTACATGGTTCAAAATAAGGACATCCTCTAAAATACATATTTACAATGCAAAAAAGAAATAAACTCATATGGATAATGAGAATGTTAACTGTAAGCACGCTGAATTACTCAGTTCTGTCTCATAACTGGTCAGGAGTTCAGACTGTTAGAGATTTATGCACAACAACTGTTAGTTTAACACAAATCAATCCCTCTCCTCTGCTTAGCAAGGTTATACACTCTTGTGGAACCATTGTGAAATGTTTATAATCATTGCTTCTGAGGCCAAATGTGTTCCCAACATACTAACTGTAAAAGAGACCCACGCAGCATTTATACAGAAATTAGAAGTAGAAATCCTTCAGCTTTGAAAACATACACTTAGGAAATGTTTAACACACAAGTCCATTTCAACCTGACTGCATACCTTTCTAAATCAATCTGTTTACACACTAGTTTCTGTTACAGGGGGAAATGCAACAGTTAAATCAGATTCCTCAGTCTGTTTATGATGATGTATCTCCTGCAGCAGGACCATGTTTGTCTGCTTCCACTGTCTGTATTTACTGGCAGTGAGGAACGGGTCTGCCAGCAACTGATCCAGGGTCAGCAAATCAACCTCTTTAGCCTAGAGTCATAAAAATAACATGATTACACTAAATACAATATGCAAATACTGAATCATTAAAACTACATTACATTTCACATTGTACTTTATTACTTAATTTACTAATCATTGGAAAGGTGAAGGAGAACCCATCAGCCCAAAACAGCAAAAGATTTGCAATGAACTGCATCACAATAATCCACGTTTCACACCCACATATGTGCAAATCATTAGAACACTTAAATTATTATGACAAATGGTAAATCCTTTTGGCTGCTCCCGTCAGGGATGACCACAGCAGATTGTGCAACACTTTACTGATTTGGAATAGTTTTTACACCGGACAATCCTTCTTGAGGCAACCCTTCCTATTTATCCAGGATTAGGACCAGCATAACAAACATACACTGGTTTGTGCATCCTCAATAGCTAGGGGGACACAGAAGAGTTCACATTCACAGCGCTGGTGTGCTAGTAGTGCTGGAGTGATGTACTTAACAAGTTGTGTCTAAATATGTGACCTCTGTATCAGTTGTATTTTTAAAAATGTATGTTTATCGTAAAATATTCCTCAAGTTTATATTTATAAATGCAAAGTCTAAAAGCAGTGTGTGTAATTTTAAAGTCAAAAGATAGCTGTTTAC
>JAYDZG010000011.1:10929473-10940011 GCA_034509265.1 Microcambeva bendego
CTCATTGCTCATACTGTATAATGTAACTGTACTGCAAGTCACTTTGGATAAAGGTTTCTGCTAAATGTTGAAAATGTGATGCTTACGTCACCTATGACACAAAAACTTTTTCACCTATGTACTTTGCATAGGTGGCTCTATGTCTTCCAATCAAGGTCCTTACACAGTGTGTTATAACCCCACCCACATAGTCCAGTCATCCCGCCCTAATATAACCGTATTGGCTGCAGGCACTGCTCGCTAGATGGCACCCAGCTGACCAAAGAGAATCGAGAATCTTTGCGCTGGGGTACTAACGGAGAACCTGGCTGTGCCACCAGGGCACCCTACAGTTCTACAAGCAGTAATTAAAAATACTAAGTTGCATTGTTGTAGCATCACAGCACCTACTTGCCTGGTTGGCTACCCCTGCAGTTCTATCTTTTGTAATGCAAACAAAGTCATGAATCATTAGAAGATAGCAACAAAAAACGTACAGTTTCAAAAGTAACACTTTACTATCAAAAACCTCCTCAAAAATAGTACGACTGAGACATCACCAGAATGTAAATGACCTGGTCCACACATCCAGCAGAATGAAATGAATTAAGTTAGCTTGCACAGGAACTTGCACTGAACTCTGAACAAACTGCCTGCCTCTGCAAAACACTCACAAAGCAGACCACTCACTGAGCCCCTCCACAAGTGTCAGTGAAGGATGGGTCTGTGGGGCTATTTGGGGAGGGGTTTGCACCCAGTCAAAGGCAGTACAGAGAAGGCCAGCTGCAGAGAACTGGCCTGAAGCCCTTCAAGTTCTCAAAGGCCCGTCAGCCTTAACACAACCACACAGCCAATCATTCACCAGTTCATTCATCTCAATCAAGCTGTGGAAATGTGACATGAAGTCTGCAAATTGTACAAATATGTTATGTGAGAAATATGTCAGTCTAATTAAACAAAACATTGTTAACTTAAGTGGACATTGATAATTTTATTTTACTTGTACAGTATTTACCTAACACAATATAGTGAATATAGGTAATGTTGCTTTACAATTCAAATGAATTGAACAAAAAATAGTTTAAAGGCTGGCTGCATGTTTTTGGACTGTGGGGTGAAACTGGAGCTCCTTCAGTGAAACAGACTCAGAGAGAACATGCTAACTCCAGAAATGGACATGGACCACCCCACATGAGGATAAAACCAAGGAGCTTTTAGCGGGGCACCTCGATTTAAAATACTTAAAATTTATCTATTATTATTATTATTATTATTATTAAGTCTGTGGCTTATTACTTTTTGGACCAGTATTTATGACTTTATAACCCTGGGCAGCTTCAGCATTCCAGACTTGATTGTTGTCTGTGTTACTGCCTACAAGGGCACTGGATTAAATTAATTACAGCACTGCTTTTACCTTTACAGTGTTGATGCTGAAAGGTAGACAAATAACTGGACTGTGTCAATTATGGGGTGTATTCTGTTTAAACAAGAATCTTTTTTTGGAATGGGCTATGGATACAAGTAAACGATTGAAGGATCATATAAATGATCATAATCAGCTCTACTAATCACACTTAATTGTAATAATTTATATAATATTGGCCCAAAACAATTAACCCTTTAGAGAACAAAATACGGTTGATTAGGGACAGTGTAGAACTTTATTTTAAACATTTGGGGTACAGATATAGATAACTGAACATCATTCAATACTGACAGATCATTATACTGACTCACTTAAAAAAATCTTCTTTTAAAATGAATCTATTATTTCAGATATTTGCTTGTGTGTGTATTGTCTTTTTCAAATATTCGCAAAGCAAAGGATGTGATCGTGGAATGTGCTGAAGTGATTACATGGCTTGATCCAGCACTTTGAGTGGGGTTTTGTCATGACAAAGAGACGTTGCTCTGCAACAACGAAATTAACAGCTCTCACCAGGCTAGCTAATGAAAGCCTTTCTCAAGACTACTGCTCAAGAAGCTCAGCACTGTCTGACAATAGACTGAAAGATAAAGATGTCTTTAATTTGCAATACTCCAAATAATATGTCTTTCATGGGGTTTAAAAAAAATCTCAGGGGTCTACAGGTGTGAACAGGAACATGATACACAAAGAGCATGCAGAATGCAGAGGGGAAGCTTAGTAGTCCTTAGTCAATCTAAAAAGTAGCAAACATTGTACAATAAATACCTCATCATCGATTTACATTTATGTTTTCGGGAATTAACAGATGCCTTCATCTAACAGTTGGAGCAATTCAGTCGGAGCAATTGGGGTTTGAACAAGTGACCCTCTTTTTGCTGATTTTTAGTGCATCCAATTTTAACCCAATTGTGTTCTTCACTAGTTGAGCTGACTCCACCACCTCCTTCCACTCTGACATCTTTTCACAGGCTTTAAGTTTTGTAAACCCTGGTCAGACTCTATCAACCAATCGCAGTTCACTGGTTGGCTTGCTTTACAACACCTAATTATTCATACAGCCCAGCCCACCTGCATGGCACACCCAGCTCTGGTGTGCTACCATATATTACCATTGTGCCACCTGAGCAGCTACCTTAATCCAGTACCTTAAACACTCGGCTATGACTTGCCCTTAAGGCAGCATACAAAAAGGTTCATGGGAATAATTGCTGCTCTAGTCAAAACATAGTGAAACTCCCACTAAATAAACTTTGTGTGTGTGGAGGGTTTTGTGTTGTAACAATCGTTAGGTGTCACTAGAGATAGTGTGTCAGTGTACTGTAAAGTAAACGAAAGGGTTGTTTAGCACAAAAGCGACTAGAGTGTGAAGTCGTTAGAGAACGTTTACCATAGCGGATAATGAATGTAGGTGTTTGGTTTTGCAGCAGTTGCATCCAGGGTCTGATGCTTCAGCGATCTTGTCAGCCAATCAGGCATCGGACATGATTTGCTTTGTCTGGAGGTGTTATGAATGGAGGTGTTGCGATGATTCCAGGGAAGGTGAGCAAACCGCAGCTCTGACCATGATGAAAAAGTAAGACATTAATTGAAAACGTATATTGTATGAAAATTAAATGGTTTGTAGACCACTTAATTCGATTCACGTGGGTACCGATTTGAGTCGGTGATCCATTAAAGATGAATCGATAGTCACTTCGGTCTTCACTTTTATGTTGTTCAAAAACAATCGTATTGATTGAATTATTAATGTGTGTAGAGTGTATCATTATGTGGTTTGCATTGTGCCAATGGAAAGTAAATAAGTGCACCTCAGTTTGTTCAAAAAGTGCTCAAAGGAAGAAACCAGGCTCATGGGCCGCCAACGCTCATTGATGCATGTGTTGTCTGAAATATCTGAAGAAGTTTATGCTGGTTCTGATAGAAAGGTGTCAGAATACACAGTGCATCACAGTTTGCTGCATACGGGGCAGCAAAAAGGGGACCAACACAATATTAGGAAGGTTGTCATAAGCTTATGTATGATCTGTATATCTCTTTTTTTCTGTGCATGTCAGCACTCTGACAAAACACACGCAATGGGTAAAAATGTTTCAGTCACCTGAGATACATACTTACTACAGTGTTCTATTTCAGATCAATTTGGATAATTACACAATTAGATTTGCAAGGTCTTGTCTTGGGTGTTTTTTTCATCCCAGAAGCAAAGAGATGAGGTAATCAGATGTAAACCTACACTATTTAGTCTAACGCTCCGGGCTCATGTTGTAACCTAAACATCTGTTCCAACAGGAAGCAGGACAAACATGAACTACCCCCATGCCCCCTGTTCAGTCTGGTATTAACACCCGGTAGTCTTCTTCTTTCTGCTGTAGTGCTTTAAGCAAGGCTCTCAACCGTAGACGCTCCGATTGGAAGAGGAAGAGCAGGCTTTGGTTCTCAGGGGTTTGATTACATGAGAAAGAAAGCCCTTCATAGAATGAACAGCCTCCCAGTGGGAGAGTGATTCTTTTGGACCTAAACACACACACACCATGCCCTCTATTTGTGAACACACACTGAATACAAGTGCTACTGTTACAGTACTGTACTGTGGGAATTTCACTATTTCACCATGGCACCCCTCTCTTCACAACAAGCTTCATGAAGACCATAATTAAACAAAGACCCTGTAAGCTTTTCACTTACATAAGGATACTTACGGTCATGCCATGACAAGAAATGAGTTTCAACATGGGCTTTTAATACATAAACCCCACAAATGCGTTATTTTTGGACAGTGGTAGGCTAGAGAGAAGAGCTATCGCTTGCCAACTGTAAGATGATGGGTTCATATCAGTGTTCTATCTTACAGCCCCTGTTGGGCCTCAAAGCAAGGTTCTTAACCATCACAACTGTACATTTTATATGTGTACGGCATTTGGATAAATATAAATTTTGTAAAAATTTAATATCAACATGGCCCCAAAGAAGGTGCAGAGAAAACACGAACAGAATGCAGCCTATGCTCTTCTAAATTTGGCAGGGTTAAAAAATAACACTCATTTAATACCAGCATTCTCATTATGAAAATAAAAACTGTTTTGAAAGTCATTGTTAGAACTATAATGTTACTGTACTCGTATCAGCGAGTACACAAGTATAACAAAAAGCAGCATTAGTGCATCCCTAGTTATGACAGGGCACCTTTAATAGTTATAACATTAGCTTGTATACAAGATTTTATATTTTCCGTGTTTGCTACACTCACAAACGCCCCTAATTTGAAAAAAGGCAACCCAGGTAATCCGTTAAATGACTACCTACATGGCAATTAATTACATGAATAAACATGTGCAAGAAACTTGTCTATCAGCCCAATTTCTCACTTCAGGCATAAACGGACACATGAAATATATTGAGGTCAGGCAGTAAACACATGACAGTTCAGAGTTGCTCTAGGCTGACAGGACTGATGACCAACAGGTTCTCTAGTTGGCCCACATGTTGATTTGACATGTGACAGATGCTGTGGGGGAGGTGGTGCACTATCTTAAAAAGTGCTACAGGGGAAAGAAACTGATCGGACCAGTTAGCACAGTAGCTTACAACTTCTGCAGCAGTCAAATACAGAAATAAAGAAAGAAATATTAATTTCTCACTATAATTAATAAACTTGATCTGCACCCAGGTGGTGCAGCGAGATTTGCCTCTAGCACACCAGTGCCGAACTAAACTTCCCGGTTCATTGCCACAGGTTGGCTGGGCGCCACCCTAGCCACTCAGATGCACTAACCAGAGCATTGTAGGTCCCAGGTATGGATAAATAGGGATGGTTGTCTCAGGAAGGGCTTTCCATGTAAAAAGCATGCCAAATCAATAGCTCACAGCTCATAGTCCACTGTTGTAACCTCTAGGGAGCAACCTAAAGGATTCTGACAATTAATGAAATTAATCTCCAGGCACTGGGCAGATCATTTCTTACTGAAAGCACGTTTATTCTATCAAAAACTCCCATTGATCTGTTTGACAAAAAACAAAGAGGAATTTCTAGACTTGAATTCTAAGGTAGCTTAATACTCACTGTAAAATATAGTGGTGGTTGCAGAACAAGGGAGTGATTTTTAGATGAAGAATCTAAATAATCTGCTCTGACATTTTCAACATCATGTCAATGCAACCCAGACCAGAAAAAAGTAGGAGCGTAGTAGAAGTTTGGTAAAGTTGTATCCTGTGACTTCCAGATCCAAATGAGATGGAAATTATGCCATCCACAGCCAAAAAACATTTGGTTTGGAGCAAACTGTATAAACCACAACAAACCCAAAATTACATAGTGACTTAAATCTATGAGGTGTGGACACAGTTTTGTTTTTAGCATAGCCTAACTCTGCAATGGTAGGATTATTTTCTCACGTATAAATATACTTTCTCAAACCATCATGGCTCTTTAAATAGCAATCAAACACATGCCAACCGCAAACCCAAACACTGTGCAGATTAGATTTCCACTGAGTGAGTTTTGGTTTCATGCTGTCTGATTTTTTTTTATCATCGAATATAACGTGTGAAATATGGAAAAACTTGCCAGATAACTGCTGAATGTGAGTAACACGACTATTTAAATCTCTATTATTTATGCTAGTTGGCAAAGGATCACATAAGCTTTAAGCCTGAGTAAGCAAATAAACCAGAGTAAATTAAACCCCCAGGCAAACTAGATTTCAAAGAAGATTAAGGCATAATGTGGAAACAGAGAAATTTTAAGCAACATGGCTGTTTACTGCTTGTTAAATATATTAAAAGCACTAATTCTACTCTGTAAAAAGGCAATGTCAAAACCTTACATCAGCGTTACTTTATTTTTCAGGTTAATTACAGTGTCGTACAACTGTTGTTAGGGTTGGGATCCAAAACTCACAAGTTAGAGCGAAATACAAAACAACATGTACTGGGTACAAAATACATTTTGGTTCTACTTATCAATTCCTTAACATGATCATTTTATTAATGTAAACATATCTGCAAATCCAGCAAATGTTTAGGACACCCCATGAGAACCTTTGTCTTTTTTAACATATTTAAACATAAACATTTAAGCTTTGAACATTTTGGAGATGGATCTTTTATCATGAAACTCCATGCTTCACAGTCAGTATGAGGTTCTTGTACTGTGCCAAACATGTCTTCTGTATCTGTGCCCAAATGTCATCCATATCCAATGTCCGACGTACATTGTTTCAGAGGTCCTGGTCTTTGTCTAGGTGTTTTTTTGGCAGACCTGTCTCTTTCTGATGGTAGATGTACCTTGACATCAACCATGTCAAGAGCAGCCTGTAGGTCTCTCGATTACACTGTAAGATTATCTGAGACTTCTTTACGCATCTTGCGGCTTGATACTTGCTTTTAATGTCTTTTTTTTTTTTTAGTGATTTAAACGCTATTGCTTAAATCTGTTAAAATGATGCTCACATATTCATATTGTTTAAATATGTTTAGAAATATCCCTCACCAACACAACAGTCGCCTTTGTAGCCTTGTGGTTAAGGAACTGAAGCAGTAATCATAAGGTTACCAGTTCAAGCCTCACCAATATCAAAAGTGTGGTCTCACTTTATAAAACAAAATGACAACAAGGCCGTTATGCTGTTTTTCCTTAACGAGTACTGTTGCATTGCATGGATCTGTACCACACCCTCTGTTTCATGTATTGATTTGCTTATTTGGTTGCGGGCAACTATTTGTTGTTCACAGAATCAGGTTTAGTTCTAGCATTTTTTTTCGTGTTACTCCTCAGGCAGTTTTCTCACAGATGACTAATTATGTGTCACAGTTTAATGATTAAGTTTCAGTGTACTGTATTTGGGAGAGTTCAGTTAATCCTTAAAAAAATCATTAAATAATTTTGGTATTGGCTGTTGCAACAAGAACATGATTTCACATTTGGCCCTCCCTCAGACACAGTTGACATGAACATCCTCCAACTGTGCACGACAATTTCACAAACACCCGGTTATAAATTGTTAAATGACTGTTTCGCAAAACATGTGCATTGTGACAATCTTGATTGCATAATAAATTTGATACAGGTGTTACCACAGCACCAATTCTTCTATTTAACATCTCTTCGATGATAGCATGTACATGAAATCATGTTCTATTCAGACTGAGCCCAATACACACCACTGTGATGACTGAAGGACCTGCCTGAGAAACTAAAAGCTTGTTGAGCCTGTTCCTGAACCATGTTACACGTTCATTGTCTTACTCAGTGTCCATTGTCACAGAACAATTAATGTGTTGATAGCATTAAAGATGTTTTTGTTGTAATTCCGGACTGAATGTAGAAGGCGTAAACTGACGTGGTTTCTCCAGAATGTGAAAGTGATTGATGCTCATGAGTCACTATGAACCAGATTACAATCTGCAAGTGGAGTCAACATCTAAGGGGAACTTGGTCACCCCTGCCACACACCTACAACCATTCAGCCAGGATTACGAAAGAACTTGCTCCTCTTAGTAATGGTGAGATGGCATGAAAGGAAAAAGGAAGCTTGATAATGTATCGAGGTACCTCAGTGGTACATCTGAGATTTGCCAGAAATAGTCAGAAAGCATGTGGTTGTACATTATTCATCGAAAATGAATTGGTGGTAGGTGTGGCACAGACCCTACCTAATTTACAGCTGTAAATATTTCATAACCATGAAATATCATACTTCATATTTCACCATTTAGTATCGTAATAACAATACAGATCACCGTATTAACTTTCAAAGAGTTCATACAGACTGACCACCAACATGTATTCACTTCTTTACATACCAATCACTGCAGAGGTAAATGGGGATTCTGGTGCTTCTAATTTGGAAGGTGAGTTTTCCAGCATCTTTAAACCCCAATAACAATGTTTTAGCAGGAGCATAAACCATCTCTATGTGTGGTTCATGAATTATGGCTGTCTGTGTCCTATGTTTCTGTGGAGGTAATTCTGAGACACAAAAACCAGGCTATGAATGTTTTTAATGTGAATTTTACCAATGTAAAATGATGTTCTGACAAATATAAAGTCGACACCTGTTAGAAAATGTTTAGCCAAAAGCTTAAGTGTTATTCTAAATAAATCAGCTTAAAATATTAGCTTAATGCCAAAACAAATCTCAATACAAAGAACTACATAGTGATGCATAGTCTCCTAGTAGTAGTCTGTTTTTATTAGCAGCCATTGGATCTTAGGGCCGGATTTCACAAAGTGCACTAGTGTAGTTAAATCTCTTTGTATGTGCCTGTGCTGTACCACCCTTCTTCTGTTTACCTAAATGCAGGTGCTAGTTGAGGGCATTTTGAAGGCAATCGCCTTTAAAAATGACAAAAAGTACATGCTGAACAATACTGTAGGCCCTAAGCCTTTAAAAATATTTGTACACTATTGA
Source organism: Microcambeva bendego (assembly GCA_034509265.1). Classification (NCBI taxonomy): domain Eukaryota; kingdom Metazoa; phylum Chordata; class Actinopteri; order Siluriformes; family Trichomycteridae; genus Microcambeva; species Microcambeva bendego. Next base: position 10,938,294 of record JAYDZG010000011.1, read on the forward strand.
AATGTAGATAAAGAGAATCAAAAGTCCAATAACAGATGCTTTCAAACAGAGTCTGGTTTAAATTCAGTCCTCTTAAAGAGAAGGAAAGATTCTAGATCATTCTGTCAAATTTAGGTATTTACCATAATGATAATATACTAACGAGGAAGATTTACTTTTGGAAAAAATGACGTACCAATTTAGCTTCAGTTCTTGAGCTGTTCTGGATTACTTTATTTCCTTTTTTCATTCGGCTGCTCCCATTAGAATATAGGCATATTTGCATAAAAATAGGCATTTATAAGCATTTTGTTGCAACCCCTGCGAATATCGAAATTTGCTGTATCGTATTATTACCAACTTTATGATCATTATTCTGCTGCTTATGTAGATCAGTTCTAGTAACCAACCAAACACAAATATAGAGATATTGTAATTTAATGAAGATTTGATGCAAGCAGATGTGACATCTTGAACGATTAAAGCAGAGTTTAGGTGCAATTTGTGTGAAAACTAGTGATAATAATTCAGCTTATAGCAGGCTTTGTAGAACTGCCAACAAGTTTGGCCCTACAATACGATCTTGGCAGCCTTGTTATTATGAAGATACATTCCTGAAAAGGTTTGTGCTGTATGATGCCATTTTCAAACCACAGGGATTGTCCTCCTCAAACCAATAATGACCCGTTTCGAATAAAGGATGGCAACTGGAATGGGAAACGTCCAGGATAAAAGACAAAACGGATGGTCAATTAAATATGAATCTTTATTTAAGGGACTAGGAACTTTATAAAACTTTCCACTTGTGGTCTTCGACTGCTGTGTGGCGGTCAGGGAATTTTCACTTTCTATTGCTGATCTGCTTTTTGAACTTGTTAGTAGATTATTAAGTTGGTAGGAATGTGCTGCATAATAGCAGATCAATGTATCATTGGAAATTCCTTTTTAAGTTTCTGGGGGGGGGGACATTAAATAATGTCATATTGGTGTTCTTTTTGTCTTAGATGAAAAATAATACCTATATAATGAACATCAGAAGCAGACCTAGAGAAACAGATGTTTAGGCTACACCAACACATTGGTAAGAACAGGTAAACATGTTTACATAGTCAACTGGAACAAGCTAAATCACAGAGCAAAACCTGTTTAAGAACCAAGACGGACAGGAACTGTAGAAAGTGGTGGCAAGTCTGTACACGTTCCAGACATGAATCCATCGTCTGCACACAAGTTCTATAGTCAAAATATCGACACTGTTCGGTGAGCAAATTAAAAGGCATTTCCACTCATTTACTGAATACAATTGTTGTTGAATGCAGTACTTGATAATAATGCTTCTGCTTAAGTTGCCCTTTAATTTTGAATATGGTTATTAAGCCACGCTTAGAATGCAAGATTTAGTAAATGCGCATTAAAAAACCTATACAACTTTTTTGGAAAAAGACCCAAATAGTGCAAAAAAGGTTTTTACGTTTGAACAAGGGGGAAAAGTTAGAAGTGGATGGAAATTGGTTTTGCTAATAAACGATGCTGTTCCAAGCTCATAATGATGTCATTTATCATTAGTTTTGATGTTGTTGGAATACAGAGTTTACACTACAGTGAACTGTTGGTACACTTACGCTAAACGCCGCCACTCACTACCCTGAACTCCACTCATCTTTTCAGTGGACGCGGGTGCCACAGGTGACTAAACACTTGGCTCTACAGATGACCCGATCATGGTGCATATCTTATTA
>JAYDZG010000011.1:10972269-10983219 GCA_034509265.1 Microcambeva bendego
GGTGACAATTTAAGGCAGCTGTCTTTAATGCAGGTAACGAGTTGATTAGGAGTGTCTAACTGGTCTTTAGGAGCCAGAACTCCAGAATTTTTGGTAGGGGATCAAATACTTATTTCTCTCTGACCAGTGCAATGAAATGTATATGTTTTATACAACGTAATTTTCTGGATTTTCTTTTTGATATTCTATCTCTCACTCTTAAAATAAACCTACCCTTAAAATTATAGACTGTTCAGCACTGTTACAAAATCAGCACGGGATCAAATATTTATTTCCTCCACTGTATTACATTGTTAAATATAATGTAACATAGTTAGTTATATCATTTGCGTAGAAAATAGAAGTAGGTGGGGTGCTCCGGGTCTATTCTATTCTTGTAGGTACCTAGTCACTAGCATGCCTAAACTAGTGTATTTTTCCGAAATCCAGATAAATGGAGAGAGTTGTGTCATGTAGGGCATCCGGCCTAAAACTGCCCACTTAATATGATCCGCTATAATAGTTGTTGGAGACATGGTGGCTCAGTGGGTAGCACTTTTACCCCCAGGCCTCTTTGAGTAAAGTTTGTACAAGCTGTGGTTTAACCTGTGTGATGAATCATGTGTAACCTGTAACTACATGTCCTGTAATACATGTTAAAGTGTATACCAGGTCATAAGAATTCCAATAAATAATAATTGTTTGACTTGAATAAAAAACTTGTGTGTTTGCCTCCTTTGTGCAGGTGTATAAATCTCTTGTGGATAGTTTGACTCCTCATCTCCTACTTGATGTTCGACCGAAAGTGGAGGTGGATATTTGCCATCTGCCCACCTCAATTAGTAAGATTTTTGTGGCTTTTATTCATGTAGTAACAAGACATCACACAAGATGTCCTAGTAAATATCATAATAATAGAGCCTTTGTTAAACTATACCTATGACATTTGTGTTGCCATTAACAGACATTTCACTTGCCAGTTTAGAGGAACGTAAGACAGATCAGCTTAATCTGCTGAAGAAGAAGATTAATGAGCTGAAACAACAGATCAGCTCAGAATCACAAGTAATAGGTAATAATCACTGCTTTTCTACTCACGTTTTCTCACTATATTCTATGTTTGTCAAGTTCATTTTAATTCAAATAGAAACTGCATACAGCACCTTATTTTTTCAACTTTTTAGAGATGCTAAAAAGGTTTATTTTCACAAAAAGGGTAAAATAATGCCTGCTAATTCACTAATGAGTTATGTAAGTGTCTGGAGCTGTTCTGCCGCAAGTAATGAAGTAAAGCTTGAGCTTCCATGTAAACGATCCCTACAGATGCTGCAAACCGGTTCAAAAGTAGTGTTAGGATAGACTTTGTTAATACACCAGTTGTTTAACACTAATAAAGTGCATGTAATATATTGCCATTGTAATGATGAGAAAATGTACTTGAGTAAAGAGGATGACTATTAGAACCCTTTAAGGAAATTGCAAGAACAGCAAGAGTGTCAAGGCCAACACCTTTCAAAGCACTTGAATATGAAAGAAAATTGACAGAAAGGGGTGAGTGAGTCAGATGTAAAGCTTCAGTGAGTCAGTAACTGACGTGAAAGGCAACCTAACTAGTCTTTCTAGTTGTGAAGAAAAGACCTCAAGCTTTGGGTTTGACAGGTCAACTGGAACTGTAGTAAGAAAGCTAGAGCTAAGATTAAAGGTATAGCCTTGTCTTGGTCATGCAGCTCTCCCAGTGGACTGAACAGTCTTAAGGAAAGATTAATGTTTTAGACATTTTTGTTTATTTTGTACATAAGCAAGTTGATGAAATGAACTGTTGAATGTTAAGGAAATAAATTGTCTAGGGCTCCAGAGCTGGCAACTTGCAGATAATTAGTAAATTCCTGACCTATGGCTGCGACTAACGTATTACATGAAGAAATAAAGTATGTAATACATATTTCATAAAATGCACAGTACTATATGCGGGATAACAGGTCAGAACAAACAACAGCACTTGGCAATACATTAGGAGCAGCAGTAGCCTAGCTTTAAGGTACTGGCTTGGTAATCAAAGGGTCATGGGTTCAAGCTCCATGACTGGCAGGGAGGCTTAGGCAATATACTGTAACAGTACTGTAAGTGGCTTTGGGTAATAGCGTCTGCTAAATAATGTAAATGTAAAGCACTGCAATATGACCTAAAGTACCTCATTTAATCATTGTGATGATTGTATGAATTATAAATTAAAATAGAATTAATTAAATTGTTCTCTCTTGATGGAATTAGTATGGCAAAGCTTTTTCCTTTTCCAGCATTAATGTCTCCCTATGGAAAAAGGTCCATAAATACAATTTTGGTGAGTTTGATGCCTTACTTTACAAATTCAGGTGCCTCCATGCTTACAGGTTAACTTTTTAAGGTGAGACAAAGATTAAAAAAAACATTAATACATTTGTTAAATTTGCAGTTCATTAGTTTTTAATATTGACCCTTGCCGGTAAATTAACACATTGTTTACACAATGTGCCTTCACGCTTCCAACCAACTATTGTATCCCATATCTGGTTCAACTCCATTCTGTAGGTCTAAAAGATAAGTAACCTGAGTTCCCTGAAGCTACTCTAGCTTTAAAAGCTTACATTGCTTGATTGCTTGCTATGCTTGAATGATCAGTGAGGACAGAGGTGATGGTGTTGCTAGGCAGTCATTTTCCAAACCTTTACTACACTGGTTATCAGAAACGGCTGGCCTTTGTTCTGTGACAAAGCATGTGTATGAGTTGTTATTAATTAGAGATGAGAAGTTATGGTTTCTTAAGGTCACATTCAATATGTCCAAACTTGTGTGAAAGCATGACCACAAGACTGTTTGGCGTCTCATTTAAAAGCCACTATTTGATGTTGCCCCTGCCCCATTTGGAGCTCATGGACTTTGTGCAGAGAGGCATAGTCATACTTGAACAGAGAAGTGCATTTCTCAACTATTAGTTTGAAGCATGCTTGTTCACAATGGATGTGGCTGATAATCAGGACGGATGTCCACATACTTCAGGCAGTGCAGCTGAAGGTTGAAGATTGGGTAGAAGTTTTATTTTCATTTAACATCTGACTGCATCTTAAGAAAGATACTTTCATAGTATAGATGGTTTATGCCATGATTGCCATGATTAATTATCACTTTTGCTCTCCTTTTGTTTTTATCTTTCCTAGTGTTTGTGGTGTGTAAACTGGGAAATGACTCTCAGAAGGCTGTACAGATTCTAGAAAAGATGTCTGGAACTGAGATGGATTGCTTCACTGTAAAAGACATCACTGGAGGCCTTATGGCCTGGGCTAACAAGATTGATCCCAACTTTCCACAATATTAAATTGCTTTTATTATGTATTTAACTTAAATAAATAAAATAAAAGGTTTTATATACTCTTTTTCTCAGTGTCATTACTGGTTCATAAATATAGTTCAAAATGAGTTCAGTGCCAGGGTCAAGGTAAACTTTTTTTTATTTTGGAAGCTTCCTTGATCAGCTCTTCTCATATGTTTTATGCGATTTTTCTGTACTAAAAAATTAAATCAAGCAGAGATACAAACAAATGTATTTTATGAACACATTGTGATTAATGGCTGCACTGTTCATGGTGTATTGTTGTCTTATTGTGTTTCTGGGGTTGGATTTTTTTACCACCACTTGTTATTTTTCATAATTACTGTTTTAAGCCGGAGCAGCCCAATAGCCCAGTGTGTGGCCTTGCCGCCTAAAAGCCAAAAGCCCTGGGTTCAATTCGCTGGATCTTTTTGGGTGAAGTTTGCATGTTCTCCCTTATGTCTAAGTGTGTCTCCTCCTACAGTCCAAAGTCTTGTAGTTGGATTCATTGTAGGTACTGAATTCCCCCCAGGTGTGAGCATGTCCCGTGTCCTGCCTTCCATCGGGTGAATTCGAACCACTACAGCACTGAATCGGTTGAAGGTTTAATCAGGAATGAAAGAATCAATTTACTCTTGTGTTCGATTCATGAGTCATTTTTTTTAGAACCGACTCATCTCCGAATGGCATGCTTAGTGTGATCTTACCACTAGAGGTCGCAAATGCACTCGACTTCGGTTCACATAACGGAAACGGTTATGCGGGTCAGGCATGCGCGGCGTGCAAACAGAGGGGAAAAAGGCAGAAAATCACACTGGCTTGTGTGGAGTGGAGTGGAGTCGCTTTGAGCTTTTACAGCCACATTTGTTTTCCCGAGTTTTAACACAACGGCACTGAGTTGATTGTTTTTCAGCCGGGATGGAGAGAGAAGATACAGCTGGTAACGCAACCCTACACGCATGAAGGAGCTTTACTGTAGCTGGGGTGAACCGAGAAAAAAAAAGTTTCTTAAAACTATCACAAGTTTGGGAAGATCTGTACACACGTCTGGTGTTCTCCTGGTTTCTCCTGAGTGGGAGGACGTTTGGTGCTGGAGGATTTCGTTGTTTGAATAAGAGCGTCTCTGCTGAAGCCCCAGGTGACGAAATGATGTTTTTATTTACTGGGTTTATTGATGTGATCGACTGTGTGCGTGGGTGTGTGGATCGTATAGCGTGGATTAATTGCAGCGTTCAACGAGCGGGAACAAAGCTATCGTACAAGTTGTTTTGCTGGCAGTTGTGGTCGTGTGCCAGCTCTACGATCAGAGGGGGAGGATCCTCTCCAGATGTGGAACGGTTAAGTTTCCAGATGTTGCTTGTGGGGAGCAACTGCTATTATATTGATAAAAGGATACGGGTTATGAGGATGATAAACATATGAATTACTGCTGATGCTTCGTGACACTAAATTTGTTAAAATACTCTACATTGTTACAGCAAAGCAAAAGGTTTTGACAGCACAGGTTATCTGCGAAGTGTAATATAATGTAAAATAACTCAATTAAATAACATTTCTAGAACTGTCCAGCTCAATAAGCTGTGAAAAGTTTATTTGAAGAAATTAGACAAAACATTGACATGGCATGGTTTAAGGTCGGATGCAGTTTTTAATGTTAAATCATGTTATCATTTTAAATTTACTTTAAAGCTTTTTTAGTTTAGAATGTGGACTTTTAACAGTGAGCAGAATGCATCATAACGAAGGTCCAAAGTTGTCCTTGTGGTTTAGAAAGTATAAAAAGCATGCATTATTCATATGTGGTTGCATCACCTGACATTTTCTGTTTAAAAATGTATTAATGACATTCAAAAAGCTGCAAAACAAATATCAATACATACAACTTGAACATCAGTTTAAGTAAACATAGAAACAGAACAGAAAGTTGGAATCTTTAAAACATCTTAAATGTTGCTTGATGTGTTAAAGCAGGGTCAAGACTCATCTCCTAAAATGTCAGTTATGTTGTTCACCCTGCATAGTCCATATCTGCTAAAGAAAAATGTTGAAAAATCAGACACTTAGTGTACACACTAATGAATGTGAGGGTATTATTTTTGGAGCACAAGGAAAGACTGTTGTCACCAAATCAATGGGAGCCATAAGTCAGCAACAATTAAAAAGCAAATATTTCTTTAGAAATTAAACTAAAGTATGTTTTATTGGCATTTCACAACAACTCTTTTGGAATTGTGGTTTATAAGCTATTGTACAAGTGTCTTTTCAATTGCCCATTATTTTTTTCAAATCATACTTTGCTTCAGTATAACTTGCAGTAATGGAATTGTGTGAATCTTTAAGATTTTGTTTCTTGAACAATGCATGTTAATTATTGGCCCTATAGAGCCAGCTTAATGCCTTTCCAAACTCTCTCCAGTCAATTCAGATTGCATATGTGTGTGTCTGGGATAAAACGGGTTGCAACAGAAACACTTTGGAGTGTCATGTACAGTATTTATGGAAGAACTGATTTTATTAATCCATCTAATTTGCATACATGGTTGCTCCATCTATGGAGCTATGTGTTGGACTGTATAAGATATAAATCCATTGTAAATTGCAGTGGAGTATGATTTGACCTAGTTACTCAGACCCATGTGTTACAGGTTATCACATGTGATGTCCCAACTGTAAGCATTTCCAGACCATTTTGAATGAACACTTGCTTTTATTTATGTTTAGAAAGGGTTCTCATACAGATTGCACACATAAAAATGTGCTGAGAACCTACTCCTATGTGAAAGACCTAGAACATTATTTGAACATTACTTCAAAGGAAGATTCAGTCGTTTAACTTGCATCCTTGATATTGGGGTGGCGCGTCCGGGTCCATTGTGTGTGGAGTTTTCATGTTCTCCCTACGTCCACGTGGGTTTACTCCGGGTGCTCCGGTTTCCTCCCACAGTTCAAAAACATGCAAATGAGGTGAATTAGAGATACTCAATTGCCCATGACCTTGTGTTCTGATAAATCGTGTTAATAACTACCATGTGTCGCTCATGAATGTTTCCAAAGTGTTAAACATGACGTTTAAATGCTAATAAACAAACAAGCATCCTTAATATTAGTAGTTGGGATTAGTTTTGGTATATATTGCTACATATATTTGTCTTGTATTTATATTTAGTTTTTGGATGTGTTTTAATTCAGTTTTTCTTATTACAGCTCCAAAAGCAAAAATGGAATTTAAACACACTGATCGAATGTAGAATGAACATCACTCTTTCAAGACTCTTCAATCTTGAAGAAAAGCAGCAAAAGCCATGGAAGTCCTGCAGGTCTGATGTCTATATAAAGTGCCTCTGAATTCACAGGCTTGGTGGTATTGAGCCACAAATATCAAGCTTGTCCATTCGGTTTCACTCTGCACTCAACTCAGTGGTTGGAGGAAAACCAATGTCTGCCTGCAGCAGCACACCTCCAGCTTTGCCCAAAGCCTACCTTCCTTCCCAGCCTCCACCTACACCCCCGACCCCATCCCCAAGTCCCCCTGTGGGCATCTACAGCCGTCTTTCCAATGGCAGTCACAGTGCTCCTAGCCCTACGCTCTCCAGGACGTCACTCCATGGGCTCTCCTTTCTACTTCAGATTGGGCTCACCAGGGAGACGGTTTGCCTGGAGCCACAGGATCTGTCAATTAACACTGTGAAAGACCTGGTCTGGTCCATCGTCGACCAAAAGGTACTAATTCAGATTTCTACAACATATGTGGTGACATTCAAATGGCACAGACTGTAGACAAAAACTTAACAGATTTAATAAAGAGAAAAAAGGCTAAACATGTAGCAGGATGAATGAAATACAGTATGAATAGTAGATTAGGGTTTAAGCTTAACTACACATGGGCGCCATAAGGCCACTATAAAGTCTAAAATGTGATAATCACAGATCGAAGTGTAAGAAGTGGATTTCAGTTATAAGGATAGTTTGGCAAGAGATTCATGGTGGTATTTGGAACAGAGCTTTCATATACTTGTCTATAAAGCGCCAGCGCCTAGTGGCTTAGTGAGTGGCATTATTTTTATTAGTTCCATGCCAAAGTGATTTAGGTTCTCAGAAGGTAAATATGATGACATTGTAATCTTTAAATGTTTACAATAAATCAAATCATATAACATTCCAAACCTTCCTATAATAAGAAAATTAAAATACATATATAAATTAATTAATTAACTTGTGTCACTTATTATCAGTTTGAAAAGAAGCGTTACACTACGTTTCAATTTGGAAGAATTGATGTCAGGACCATGTGCCAAAAATTGAAATGGGGAAAATGAGAGTGGTTTATGATCTGGTTTCAGGTAAGGTACTCATGACTGGGTATGAAGGTCTTCACAATCTGTAATGGGTTGTGGCTCTTCATAAAAGAATTGTTAATTAGTTTAAAAGGAATCTCAATGCTAGATTTTCATTTTCATTTGCCATAATATAAAAAGATTTAGAGAATCTAGAAAGATTTCCTTTGAGCTTACATGAGAAATTCATTACTGTTAGTAATAAGGCCACATAGACTTGGGGATACTTCAGAAAGTCAACAAGAAACGCTACCCAAAACACTTTTATTCAAAGAGAAAGCCATACATTTATATAATTATAAAGCCATACAATTATGTACTCATAGGCTAGGAGAAGGAACACAAGGGTAGATGCTTTTTTGGAGTGTGTTACAATTTTCCCATTAAATACAACGATCAGTGAAAACACAAAGGTATTTTACCTACATTACACACCTCTGGCAGCAGTACGGACTTGTGCTGATGACCTTGCAAAATACTTTATGTAAAAGGCTGTGGCTAATGGCTTAATGCTTGGTGTGGTCTATAATCAGGAGGAAGTTGATTTAGGGGATAAGCAGAAATTGACATTAGTCTCTGATTAAAGACCACATTTTCGTACCATCAAATCAAGCAATGCTTTTGTCAGTGATAAAATCACTAAACGGCTGGCATGGGCTGGTCCACAAAGGCTTTGGGTACAGTAGAAATCCCCATGTCCCTGTTATGTCACTTCTTGCTTCAGAGAACTTAGCTGAACATTTTCTAGGATTTGCCAACATCACACCCACACACACACACTCACTCACCAGGCCATCGTGAGTGACCAACAACTGTTTAAATACAAATTAATCTGCACTATCTAAACTTTGTCCAACATTACAAAGCTGTATTATTAGTATGCCAACTGCTTTATTTAGCTCTCTTATTTGTCAGCTAGTTTTCCTTCCTGACTTTTGCTTGCTCAAAAATAATTTTAACTGTCTGTAAAGTAGATTCAGTGTACAGTGGCAATAAAAAGGCTGCACAGTCATGCTAAGAGGGTTTAAAGAACTGAGAACTGGATGTCCCAAGATAAAAAGAAAAGATAAGAAGAAATTTTTGAAGTAGCCAAGAGACCTACGGCTTATGGGATACAGTGGCAAGAAAAACATCCAAACTCAGCTATATTTATAAAAGTCTATAACACGTCTGCTAAAAGCAGGTGGAAATGTCTTATACTGTGATGAGACCAAGGTTGAACTGTTTCAACCAACAAAAGTCCAAAAGGTATGTTTGTTGCAAAAATGCTGTGCACCCTTCCCTCAGTGAAGCATTGTGGTGGCAGCTGTATGCTTTTGGGGCTGTTTTTCCCCAGATGGAACTGGGTCTATATCAGTGCATTTCAGCACACAACCTTCTGCTTAAAAAACTGAATATTCCAAACCATTGGAATGTCCCAGCCAGAGCCCAGACTGGTATTTAATAAAAAACGTGAGGTGACCTAAAGAGGGCAGTGCACACGAGAAGCCCCTGCAATCTGACAGATTTGGAACGCTTCTACAGGAAAGAGTGGGCAAAGATTGCCAAGTCAACATGTCAACTCTGTTCGACATCCTTCAGCTTTTTTCCAACGGAATTGTGCACACTTCATGTCACGTTAAAATCAAAAGTTCTGAGTGTGAATAGTTTTATGTTTACTGTACAAAAATATTTCCTATACACAGGACTAGCATACTTTAGTGCTGTGCCACGCAAGAGCCCTTTTTTGAAGTGGGAAATACAGGCGTGTTACTTGAACCAGATGTATCACATTGTGTATTTTATGATTAAGTTACTTCTATCAAGATAAGTTGTCAAGCAGAATTTTTCCCACTTGAATTGAGTTTGAGCTTTGGCTTCAAATAACAAGAACATTTTAAAAAATGGTCTCATATGGCAAATGCTTATATTTAAACTCAATACAATATAAATCTATCAAAGTTTACAATAAACCAGAACATTTTAATTGCCTAGACATGTTGAGATGGAGTTAATCCTTTATTAGTCTATCATTAACAATTTTTATTATAAATGATCCTTGTGTAAGTGTGTAAAAGTAACCTTGTGTAAGTGTGAGAACAGTGTAAGCACAATTGTATGGCATTGAATTAAGTTTTTTTTAATCTAGTTTTACCAAAAATACAAGATTGTGCTAAACTAAAATAAAATATTTTGATGTTCTAAAACAAAAATTCAAATTTCAAGCATTTAATATATATATATAATATATATGACAAATAAACAAATAACTTTTTTAAGGGTAATTTTATGGTTGCTTGGGCACCTCACAACAAGAAGATCCAGGGGGTTTATGTCCAAGAACATGTAGCCAGGTTAATTGTCCTATATGTACCAAGCCACTTAGATGCGTAAACCAGTGCATTATAGTGTTGATCCCAAGCCCGGATAAATAGGTAGGGTTGGGTCAGGAAGGGCATCTGGCTTAAAAATATATGAATTCATAATGCAGACCTTGATCCACTGTGAGGATGGAAGCAGGCAGAAAAAAAACCTTGAAATAAATTTAGAAGCAAGAAGTTTTAAATGTGTATTATCTAATAGTTTAAACCTGATAGTTAATTTAGTAATGGACTTTGTTATGTAACTCTGACCCAGTGACTTCCTTAAACATCCAACACACCAAACAACTCCATCCAAAGTGTTCAGTGTTCTCTTCTATAACAGAGAATCATGTGCTACTCTAAGCTATTAATGTCACAAGATGAACCCATGTTTGATGCTAACTGAATACCTGCATCTCTCTATATTTTCATGTTAATCTTATACATGGGCAGACAGAAAGCACTGCTTAGTGCTTACCCACACTATGTGCTTTTTAGTCCAGGGCATTTAAGGGTCAGGTTCACATTCTTGTTGGCAAGTGTAATTCTGTTAAAAATGATTACGTGCCGGAACCTCACTTGAGGAAACAATCCAGTATTGGTATTTTCTCAACGTAAAATTACACAAGCACATTTTATATTCATTTGTTTAAAGTGTTTGGATTTTGTTTGTCTTCGTTGGTAGCCGTTTCTTTGTGTTAAAGTGTAAATAGTGTATCATTTGTAAATTTCAACCCTGAGTTTGTTTCTTTTGACCTTCTACAGTATATCTTTTTGCACCTTAATATCTACTAGTATAGCCAGCCTTAGCCTAGTGGTTAGGTTATGGGACTAACAATCTGAAGGTCATCAGTTTAAACCTCACCACTGCTAGGTTGCTGTTGTTAACCCTCATTGCTCAGACTGTATACTGTACTGTAAGACACTTTGGATAAAGGTATCTGCTAAA
>JAYDZG010000011.1:10984826-11000671 GCA_034509265.1 Microcambeva bendego
AGACTGTATACTGTACTGTAAGACACTTTGGATAAAGGTATCTGCTAAATGTTGAAAATGTAAATGTAAGTATATTTGAAACTTCCCTTGTCCCATATGTTTTCTTTTCAGCTAAAACACCATTACATTATTACACCGCTTACCCCAGACCGGCTCCTTACTCTACCCATGTTACTTTTATATTTACGTACTGTCATTCATGCAAGTGCACTTTCTTTGGTAAAAGTAAAGTAAACAGTGTAATGTAATTTAATAAAAATACAATAAAATGTACGGGTACTCACTAATAACGAATTATACTGATTGAAGATGATGATAATGGTCATGAGTCCGTGAACTCAAATTCCACCGTATTGTTCAATGTATCATTGCAGTGTCTTCACATGTGATTTTAGTGGTGGAGTACAATGCTGACCACAATGCCACTGGATCCCTGCAATGAGTTTTGTTTTAGCCACCACATCTTCACTGTGGTTATTTCTGTACTAATGTAGCTATTACATTCACACTGTTAATCAAAACGTTGTGTGCAGCAATAGTGAACATTTCACTTCAGTTTATTTGTTGTTGTTGTTGACTGTATGAGTGCTGTTCCTGCTGTTTTCAGTATTTTCTTTAACTTTTGGCTTTCACTGGATCTAAACTCCGATTTACAATCCATCCATCTGTTTACCCCACATACGTAAATATCTACCAATATCATATTGCTTTAGCTCAATGTTAATTACCTAATCAAATAAGTGGGGCAGTAAAGCTAAAAAGTGTTCAGTTCAGTTGTCTTGTGAAGGACAAACCATAGTTGCTTTAACTTCCTGCTAAATGCAAAACCACATTAGTGGCCCATGCATGAGTGGTCTGTGCCCTACTTTTGTACAAAGAGGAACTGCAGAGTATGTGCATCATTAACAGGCCATTGCATATAAATAATGTCTGACCTGCTGTCAGATTTAAAGCTAAGTGAAAATGTTCCATTATACCAGGAGCTTCAATGGTTTCTGTGATTAGCGAACTGGAATGATTGCTGTATTAGTCCATTATAAGACTAAAATAAATAAATACTTTTAATCAAGTCTCAGTATTATACTTAGGGTGTCAACTACAAGTTTTTTGATTTTGTTTAAAGGATATTATAGTACTCTATTAGGAAAATAAACATCTCATAGGGAAGCATTTCCTGTTATGCTGTCGTGCTACCACAAAGAGAGCAGTCAGAGTACAAAAGTTCACCACATTGACTGCATTTAAGCAGCATTCCTTACATTTCCAAAGGCTGACATGCTATACATTTCTTGATTTAAAAGAATGATGTTTGACGTCTTCCCAATCAAACAGCTTAAATCCTGGGAGATTAGCATTCTAAAACACATTTGCCATGGATGAGTTTATACTGTTAAATCTAAAAAACTCAGTTTAAATACAGAGTGAAACCACTCTTTTGTCTGCTGTACTTTAAATGGGGGGATGTTCTTTGGCTATATACTCACCAGCTCTTGTCTCTCCCCCTCTGTCTGAAAGGGATGATAAAGTGAGCTGCGAGAAAAAAGTTTTGGCAAATTCATTGGAAAAAGGCATAAACTCAAAATCGCTCTAAAGGCACTTATGAACACTAAAGCTTGTGCCTAACCTTAAATTACTGCAGCCGAAGAAAACTCTCCAGCTGGATGATGATGTCTAGGCAACTAAGCAATTTCTTTTCACTGTGATAAAGCTAAACAAGATCTGCAATAGCAGACGATTCAGACTGTGTAATGATAAAATCAATAATTTCAAATGTAATGGTAATATATGGCATCATGGGGTAAATCTAAATATTTAGAGCGATCTATGATTTAGCTTTGTACAGCTCACCCAACGATTTATAATCAACAGTTAATTATTTTGTTATTTTTTATTGCAGTCATAATGAAGTGTCTGTCATTCAATGCACTACGATTTGATTTGCAACCACTATTTATTTCTGTGAATTGCTTACACTGTAATCACAAAGTTGCCCTTCAATAAATATATTCTATTTGTGATGGATGCACCTGTAATTCAGGCATCCACTATTGGGCATCTTTAATTTTTTGATAGCTCCCTGTTTTATTTTTAATAAAATTTTAAAATCTAACGTTGCATATTACACTGAATTTTTTTTGTGGTTGCTTTCAGTTGTCGGTTATATTGCGGCTTAGTGTCACACTTCTACATAGAGAATGAAGTCTGTGTCCTGTTGCTTTTGTGCTTGGGTGGGGTTCATGTTAAATCTTCAGAACACATTTATAGCTAATAAATACTTTTAACAACCTAATGAAACTCACCGTGTGAGCAAAGAAGCACTGAGTTTAGCGTAGTATATATCCTCTCTTCTGCTTTTTTGTGTTTTGTCACTACTGTCACTAATAATATTGTGTGTTATGTTGATCAGTGGTTCTCTAGGTTTGTTCAGTATTCATGTGCAGATGCACCACTAAGGAATGGCCTTGTACCATGTACATGAGTAAATTCCACAATCTGTGGCCACCAATAAAATGACACACATTATCTATCTTATTTGCCAAATATGCCCCCTCCCTGTATTGGAAAGCCACATTTTAGCAGTATATAATGTAGGTTGTTCACCTACAAACAGCTTTGGTGGGTGTTTGTCACTAGAACACGTTAAAGCAGTATTTTAGACCTGTAAATATGTCTGGCTGTTTGAAGTTCTATGGAAAATCTTACGAAATTGATCTGGCTAACAGAAAAGGTTCTGTTTTCTAAAAAGAAACTTTCATCAAGCCTCTCCCATAGTTCACTGAGAGGATAGCTGTCAACGGTAAAATGTTACTGTGGTAACAGGAACCTGGAAGTCGGCTACAAAATACTCAGGAGAAACGGAGAAAGAGAAAGACGGGGTGAGAAAGATGTAGAGACAGAGCAAGCACATGGAAGTTGGAGTGTGCCGTGATCTTTCTGGCCAAAACCAACTGTAAAATGAACAGGAAATAAATTCTCCCCAGGCACAGTTCCGACTGTCCATATAGCAAGCATCTGCCTAATTCATCGGAGGAAACAGTAATTCATTGATCTATCAAGGCACATTAAAAAAAAGAAATGTATTAAACTTGATGGCAGCCAGATATTTTTAGATAAAGATTTAGAGTTATTTGAAACATGCGTGGCAAGTCGATATGTAGATTTTTTTTACATTTAAAGTAACTACTAAGCAAACTGAATGTGGAGTTCTTTTTCAATAGTTCATGGTCTGATCTGAGGTACCTTGTAGCTTGCTTAGATATAAGGGGAAATGCTAGCTTGTGAAGTGAGGGGCTTAATCCGTACCATCTGCAGTTTCGTTTTTTGTTGTTCCGGCCTAGTGAGCAGTGAAGCAGCTGGAGAAAGAGAGAGAGAGAGAGCGCGTACTCCCACTAGTCAGAAACCATGGATCACAGCAACATAATTCATGAAAAGCTGTGCGTGTGTGTGTGATTAAGAAAGAGTGTGTGGGTGATTGCCCTTTGTGTCAGGACATAACCCACTGTTAGAATTTATTATGTGTCTGTGAGTATTTGTTGATTGGGGTAGGGATCATAGCCTGCACCATAGCCATGTGGATGAACGTCTTTTACACTGACAGCATACTTGGAATGGGAACATACAATATATTCTGCCTTTGCAGACATTAAATTTCGAATACAAATAACACAAGAAAAAAAGAGTCAAGCCACTGACCACTCCCTTAATTTCTATTTTCATTCTATTCATGCATTGAACTATCTTTTTCAATCTTGTTGTATCCACTGACTCAATTGTATCCCCTTTACTGCTGCAGATCCTTATCCTATATGTGCAAAATGACTGACTTTTTTCACCTGCCCAAAGCTGGTGGAGTGCTTAAAAAATGATGAAATCTATGCAGTCTGAATCCTGTCATGTTTTCAGATTCCCTCATTGTCTCTCCCATCTGGTGATGGACCTGAATTTCTTTTACTATCCACACATTCATATGTTTAAACGTCCTTACTTGGGTGCTATCTGCTTAGCAGATCAACAATGAGACGGCTTAGAAAAAAAGGCAACAAAACAGCTTTGTCAATCTGTCCATAGCTTGGTGATCAGTAGTAGTAGCACCACAGCCTCAGGAGGCTGAGAAAGGCCAGGACTCCATTTGGTTTTCATTGTAGTAGCGTGCGGCTATTAACATAATTGAAGGAAATCTCCCTTTTTTGAGTGTTAACAGTGCTTCATTGTTATGCCTCTGTGACATCTGGGCTTTTTTTTGAGCGACCTTGTGTCAGAAAGCTCTAAACTGTAAAAAGCGAGCAGACAAATGATCCAGAGATGAACTCTTGGCTTCTACTTGCTCATTTTTGACAGCAAGGGACTGGAAACCTGATAAGGTGCCAAGCATCTGCATGAACAAAATTATTTATGTACAGTGTAACTGACAGAGAGAATCCATTTATAAAGATTTAAATACACTTGTTGTTCTGAGATAATATGCAAACTTCTGCACTGTAACAGAATAGTTTTACTGCATTATTTAATCAATTAGTGCTTTTTACTATCCAGTGATTAATAGTTTAAAAGACCTTATGACCAAGTGGAATTATATCTATGTCGTTTGCTAAAAAAGTTAAAGTTACAACAGCAATCAAAAGCCACTAAAATGCATTAAGAACAGTACATGTGCTTCGGATATTAAAGGTAAAAACCTTTTGTGTGCCGTTTGCATGTTCTTGCCATGTCTGTGTGGTTTCCCTTCAGGATCTCCAGTTTCCTCCTGTTCATCCCGACCCTGATTGGATAAGCGGTTAAGAAAGTGAGTGTGGTTTGGGATGCTGTCTGAGAATAAATCACATGATAACTGCATGAGTGAAAGGTGAATAAAAGTGCTGTGGATTTACATGCTATGCTGGTAACCATGGGAAGAAGACTGTAATGAATGGTAAAATAGTTGCTAAAACATTTACTTTGAAGGCTGGACCTATTGGCCAGATGTAAATATTTTGCATGTGTGCACCACAGAGGTCAGCTTCAGCAACAGTAAAAGCCAAACTTGATGGCCACAATGATGGTTGACCTTGGTTGGTCTTAATTCTTCACATGTAGTTTATCTATTTCCAAAAATGTCTCTACCCCATCTGCATTTGTTCCTTCAGTGTATAAGAGGACAAAGGAAGCTTCAAGATGTGTTCAGGTTTGTTTATGTAGATCTCTGGATGTCCTGGAGCAAATGTTACAGTACATCCTGGTCCTGTTTCTATTCAGTCAGTGAGAACCTCTGTGAGGTCCAGCTCAGGCCTCAGGCTATAAAGCACATGATGCACATTCTCCTCTTATCATCTGTGATTAAAGGTGATAAATCCTTACTCCTTTGATTGATTAAAACTAGCACAGCCATAATAATCTGTTGACCTACAAAACCAGGAACCGGAAGCTATGTATCAAAACTAGGGCACTGTGGACATAATTGCTGATCACGATTGTCTGGATTCTAGCCTTAACATACTGCTTATACAGCTATATCTCCCACAACTATATACCATGTTAAATGACTATCACAAAACAGTAAATATTTGGACAGTTTTCGGACACTTTAATATTTTTATTACGTTTTCCCATCCTCACAAAAGACACAACATTCACTACACAATAACTTCACAGTAAATTTAAATTAAATCAGTGCAGCATTTTTAACGATTTGTTTTTAAATCAATAGAGTTTTGATCTTAAATTCTTGGTCAGTGTATATGTTACTTGATTTGAGCTGGGATAAGCTTTTGTGACTGAGGGCTGAAGTAGAAACAGAGGGATGGAAAGAGTAAAAATGTATCTGGTATGACTTATAAGTAGGCAAGCAGCTTGGCTCAAACGTCAACCATATGAAGGGTAATAATTGTGCAGATGTTGTGCAAAACCAGGCACTTCTGGTCCCACAGCTACAGCTGTGTAGTGTTTTGACTGGCACCGTCTACTGATGGTGAGCAAATAGTTTTATGTAATGTGCTTTACTAATCCACAGATTCTCGCAGCAGGCATGGCTGCTAATAGCCATTAAGATTATAGGCCTGCCGTACAGCTGTCCACTTGTGCAAGGCGTTAATGTTGTTTAAGTCATTATGACTTCAGATTGCTTACATATGGATTCCAGCATGGCTTAGAGAAGTAGCATGGATGTACTGACCCATGTATTTAGTATTTACTTTTTCTACATAAATCCAGATTTGTTCTCTTTACTGACAGAACCATCATCATGGTTACTCAAAATACTGTGAAGCCATAGCAAAACAAGGTTGTTAATATTTTGTTAATGCGACTGTGTTTGTTTCAAAATAGATTTTTACAATAGAATGGAAAAGTACATAGGGTGTCAATATGAAAACTTCCCACCCTTAATATCTCCATTCCAGTAAATAATATAAAAAATCAGAAATACCCTTCAATTTTATTTTAATGGGTACAATTGAAGAAGAATATTAGCCTTTGGGGTTCAACCCCCTGGGAGGGATGAGCGTTATCCTTAAAATCTTAAATGGGAAAGGGGGTGTGGTCATGTAGCACATCATTTTGAAGCTCAATGAATTTCCTTTTGAAAAAGATTTTTTTTCTTACCAGGTCTTTCCAATTTTTTTATTTAGGGTGGGAAGTTTTTAAACTGACACCCTTTATAATAGACAGATTATTAAAGTTTCCATTTAGAGAGTCCTGATAGTCAGTGAGCAATGATGTTCTGGCTCAGTGGAAATGAGATACACCGTGAGACCACTGCAGGTACAAATGATATCCTGTATTGGTCCTTCTGACTAAGAGGGGTACTATTTATTTGGTACAGCACAGCTCAGTGGTTAGAACTTCGCGCCATGAATCACAATAAAGTGGCATTGAATCCTTACTCTGCCAAGCAGCCACTTATGGTTCCTTGAACATGGCCTTTAAACCTTTCCAGGGGCTCCGTACAATTTTTACTGTACTGTGTCAGATCACCATGCTTTATACAAGGTTGTCTGCTCGAGCACTTTACAATTCTTAAGCCGTGTAAACAAGTCCTGAGCTTTGATATATCACATGTCACAACTTGCTAGCCTTAAAAGCTTGTTATGGGCGTTTTTTATATGTTCAGTAAGAGTAAATTGTCGCAGTCTGTAATTTAGTAACATTCTGGGTCACTTTGTGCTTTCCAAATTGGATCACAATCCACATGACTCCACAAGAATGGTGAATTTTTTTACTCCAGTACTTTGTGCTTTATATGATTTTTGTTTCTATTAACATTCTAAACTTTGGCCAAATTTCACAGCTTTCCTAGCTGCTTTCTGGTTAGGAATGGCAGCGCTCTAGCTGCCAGCTGCTGATGCACTGGTAATGGAAATGTGGAGTGGAGAGAGAGAGCAGCTAGTGCCAACCGGAGATGCCTGTGCCCACTGGGGAAGTGTGGAGTCTGTACTAAGCATGGTCAGAGGAAAGCCTTGTACTGATTTTACACAGGAAGGATGCCTTTAAAACTCCTGCAACAAGCTATAAACCTCTGTGGTCATGTGTCAGGGGTTAACATGTTTCCAAAGAGGCAGGTTTTCTTTCTCGCAACCAGCAGCACTTGTCCAGTCAGGGGCCCAAGAGTTTGTTCTGGGTTTGTACTGCTTCCCCCTCAAAGCCTTCATCAGTCAATAAAGCACTGCAGAATCAGCTTCCTATAGCTTTACTGTATATTACCACACAGCTGCTAACATCTGTCAAGATGCTTTTCCAGCACTTTTTGTTTGTCCACTGGCATTGGGGTTTTACAACTACTATAGATTGATATTCTACTTTTAAGCCATGATACTGTAAATATTGTATTATCTTTGTCAGAATCTCGCCTTGGGTGTTTTTTAGTCTGGAATGTGATTAAGTCTACCTTCTCATGAATACCAGGAGGAGAATACCAACAGCAAAGCCATTGGTTGTTTAAAGCTGTTACAACTACATACTTTGAAACCTGGGCTAAAGAGGGTTATTGAGTCACCTGTTATACCAGGGGTCAATTGTAACGTATCTTGCTGTGATTGCATTTTATTTCTTTAACAATTTTAACAAATGGTTTTTCTTGGACATTACATTACAGAGTTTGGTGTCAAAATGGCAATTGTATACTCTAAATTTAGAATTTTTTCATCTAATGCAGCAGTTATTACAAACAAACCTCTCCCGTAATTAGAACTTTCTTTTTCATGGATTTTTGACCCACTTTACCTTTGACTGAATGCAAGCAACTGAAATGCATTAAAACGATTTCAAGACTTTTTTGCCTTGCACCGTTTCTCCGCATTGTTTGCTTTTTTCCTGCACGTTTTCACTTTTTATTCTTTGTTTTACTTAGTTTTGTCTCTCTTTCTATGTAGGTCATATATAATCCATTCATTTCACTTTGTACTATACATACTATGCTGTGCAGTGAAAACCCTATTTGACTAGACATAGCATCTTGGTGGCTATTAAATGCATCATCTCAGTCTATCAGAACTCTGGTTATTAGTCCATGGTCTGGAGGCCAAGTGAGATTGGATTATGCAACATGAAAAAACAGACTTCTTCTCTAGTGAAGAGAATAATTTATGATTTTATCTTTTATGGCAAATGATCCGACATCCATACACTCACACACTAATACAGTACTATGTTTGACATCATTGTGAAATGATTTGTGAGCTTCCTATAAAATATTATCTCAATGGGTTTAGGGGTTTTCTTGTGTTTTTGACAAACATTTGACATATTTTATCCCTGTTCCTGGTAAGCCTCAGTTTTGCCAGTTAAACCTTTCCCAGAATATATAAATTATGAATACTGACCTTAAACAAGCTGAGTGTTCTTTTATGTGTTTATCTGGGTTCTCTGAATTGACAGAGGAGTTGTTGAAACACTATTGGGAGGAATTTTGACAGACTGGCAACTTCTGAGAGACAATTCCCAGTTTCAGGATTGCTTTATTTTTGGTTTTCTGTGTCTCTTTTAATACTACAACATATCAAGCACACATCAACAGTTATAATTGAATAATTGAGATTAACTGTCTGTGTTACATATTCTGAATAAAATATCCATTTAAAGAATGTATGTATAGTCCTATTGTATGTCATAGCTGTCATAACGTTTAACTAAACAATGTCACCAGTCCGTCAAGTCCTATTTAAAGATAAACTCCATTAGAGTAGCACATACATAATGTTTTTTTTTCCTGATGGAGACTTAACAGTGAAGCTGGACAAATTCTGTGATGATTTAGATTTTCTTATTTTAGGCTTGGGTAGGCTTGAAAATGCTTTTCAGTTTGATATGCTAACCAAGTCTAAATAGTGGATGGGTAATCGATAACTCTAAGCTCCAGTTATTACATGGTGAACTACTGCAGCAGATTGTGTTATGGCATCTCCATAACAAGACTAGCTGAAGGGAATGTAAACAACCCGGCTTGGCTCTGTGTAACAGAATTACATCAATTCTGTTGCATTCTCCAAATATTTTTACCTCGAACATAATAGTACACCCTGGTATCCCAGCTCTCTGGGACAGTCTTTGACATTGCAGCTAACCATGTTGAAATAATACAGTGTGGTGTCTCTTCTTCATGTGTGTCCTGAACCATCACATGACTAATTGGTTTAGTCCTCCTTGATGTTGACATGTAATGAATGGAATGCTCTGTCCAGTCTTATGTCAGCGCCCAAGTGTTATGTGGTAACACTAGATACTTACCAATGTTTGAGCCTTGCCAGTGTTCATGCCCCTGAGCCTTAAAGGTCCTGGCATTATTCTCAGTATTGTTTGCTATGCATTGTGTGGGGGGTCCCAGCAGGGAAACAGCTGTGGATGATGGATTTTTGAGCTCCAAGTGCTGGCAGCGTGGCATGGCCTGTCCTGAGCCTTTATCCGGGTCCAACTTTAATCAACAAAGTTTTCTTTTAACTGCTTTTCCTCTCTATAAGCTTCATTCCTCATATGTATCATTGCAAATGAAAATCAGCTGTCAGTGTTGTAAACTGGCTCTTTAAATGAGGAGAACAAAAGCACACCAGAGACTAAAGATAGTGCTGCAGATTTTAAAGATTTAGATTCACTGGTTGAAACTTTGGGTTGAAAATTGTAGACCTGCACCAGGCTGGGAAGAGTGAATCTAAAATAGGCAAGCAGGTTGGTGTGAATACATCAAATGTGGGAGAAATTGTAAGAAAATGGGAGACATACAAGACCATTGATAATCTCCCTCAATCTGGGGCCCCACACAAGATGATCATGAGAGCGGTGAGCAAAAATCCCAGAACTACATGGAGGGACCTGATGAATGACCTGCAGAGAACTGGGACCAAAGTACCAAAGGCTACCATCAGTAACACACTATGCTAAGAGGGACTCAAATCCTGCAGTGCCAGAAGTGTCCCCCTGTTTAAGCCAGTTCATGTCAAGGCCCATCTGAAGTTTGCCAGAGAGCAAATGGATGATCCAGAAGAGGATTGGGAGAATATCATGTGGTCAGATTAAACAAAAATAGAACTTTTTGGTAAAAACTCAACTTGTCATGTTTGGAGTAAGAAGAATGCTGAGTTGCATCCCAAGAACACCATACCTGCTGTGAAGCATGGGGGTGGAAACATCATGCTTTGGGGCTGTTTTTCTGCTAAGGGGACAGGACGGCTGATCTGTGTTAAGGGAAGAATGAATAGGGCAATGTATCATGATATTTTAAGCCAAAACCTCCTTCCATCAGTGAGAGCTTTGAAGATAGAACGTGGCTGGGTCTTCCAGTTTGACAATGATCCCAAACACACTGCTCTAGCAACAAAGGAGTGGCACCGGAAAAAAACATTTCAAGGTCCTGGAGTGGCCTAGCCAGTCTCCAGACCTCAACCCCATAGAAAATTTCTGGAGGGAGTTGAACATCCGTGTTGCCCAGCGACAGCAACAAAACATCACTGTTCTAGAGGAGATCTGCATAGAGGAATGGGCCAAAATACCAGCTGCAGTGTGTGCAAACCTGGTGGAGACTTACAGGAAACGTTTGGCCTTTGGTGTCAACGTTTGGCCTTTGGTGTCATTGCTTACAAAGGTAATGTTACAAAGTATTGAGTTAAACTTTTGGTATTGACCAAATACTTCTTTTCCATCATAATTTACAAATAAATTCTTTAAAATAACTGGATTTCTTGGATTTTTTCCCCCTCATTTTATTGAAGTGCACCTTTGATGAAAATTACAGACCTCTCTCATCTTTCGAAGTAAGAGAACTTGCACAATCAGTGGTGCAACCAGTAGATGTACGATGCACTTTTCTTGTAAAAATGTGAATGGGTTTAAAGCCCAAACTTCCTTTTTAAGATTTTTTGGATCTTATTGGTCAATGCATATGTCTGTTAATTAGTTTGACAGTTTTTTGTGCAGATATTCATGAACATGTTTTGTATAGACCATAGCCTCAGGGGCAGCCATGGGCTTGTGACCGGAAGGTTGTTGATTTCTGCCCCAGAGCACGGCTGAAGTGCCCTTCAGGAAGTCACCCAACCCCTAACTGCTCCCCGGGCATCATGGCGAGGGCTGTTCACTGCTCCGGTGTGCTCACTGCCTCCTAGTGTTTACTAGTGTGTATTTCAGTGCATAGATTGAGTTGTGGTGGACAAATTCCTCTGTGTGTAAAGCACAGAGGTGAAAATCGAAATTATGGTGAATTCTAAATTATTTAGCTTTAGGGTTATTACAGTTTGACTTTATATTACCCTGTGTACCCCTGACAGGTGTGTTCTCTGACTTTCTGAAAGAGGAAGTAACTCAGTATCAGTTTAGGGGTCACATCCTGGCAGGGAACATGCAAGGCAAATGGTTTTCCTAACTGTTGTCAGTTTTTTTTAAAAACTAGTTGTCTGCAAATTTCCACAACAGTATAGAGCAAGATGGCCAAAGTGGCAAAAATGATAATGCTAGTGATGTAATTCAAAATGTATAAGCTGGAGATCTTAGCAGTGGTGGTGGTGGTGGTGGTAATAATGGTCTTAACTCAAGGATACTAATGAACTGCAGGACAGGAGGATATAAAATAGAAGAAGTTTTTTGCTGAGACGATGTAATTGCCCTTGTAGTGACCTCTCATTATTTTTTCCTTCTATGTGGCCTGGTAATAAATGGCCCATCAACTTTCATCAGTTCAGCTCATTTTCTTCAACCCCTTATCCTAATTAGGGTCGGGGAGGGGTGCTGGAGCCTATCCCAGCTCTTCAACGGGTGCAAGGCACATGGTAACACCCTGGATGGGCCGCCAGTCCATCACAGGTACCTACAAGACAATTCAGTGTCTCCAATCAACCTGGTAGCATGTCTTTGGATGTGGGAGGAAACCGGAGTACCCAGAGGAAACCCACGTTTGTTTGTTAGTGTTAGGAATTCGCTCCCCACATTTTAACTTAAAGATGTGATAGGTGAATAAAGGTTATTTAGCAACTCTTACACAAATGTATTGAATAATGTGACTCCAGTGAATGATTTCATACATTGCAAAAACTGGTATAAGATTAAGAGAACTGTGTGCTGATTTCAAAGCCTATACAAGAGAAGGTTTTCTTTAAATCACAGATATAACAACACTATTTTTCTTTGAAGATTTTCTTCATTTTTCTTCATTAAAATTAAACATTTTGTGAAGTTCTTGAATTTTGAAAGTTGACATTTCAACACGCAATGTCTCTGAAGCTGCCCTAAGATCTGAAGCTGTGAATGGGTGAATAAACAGATAAACGATTTAACACTTATTTAATATACCTTCTATTGTACGGCATTACCAATTTTATTCTTGGCAAAATTTATCAGTTTCAGGTTTCATTATCTCTATTTTTACATGCTAGTATCAGTTTGCTGACCAATTTCAGACTTTTTCCCCTTTTGACTGCTTCCAAATTTATGAGTCACCCCAGTGATTCGTTCTGGTCTGCATACTTGATTTAGAACAATTTTTACGCTGGTCTACCACCCCAGACATCACAGACTGTGTAGACGTCTGACAGGCTGATATCACCGCTAAGATTCAAATTCTTACTCTCTGTTAAAATGCTAGTGTGTTTTACCACTGGGCCACACAAATACCAAGCTTATTGTATTATATTTCAGATTGAGCATTGTCTAGTATTTTGATGAATTATTTAATTATATAACTAGGAAATGATAAATGCTTTATTGCTTTATTACTTTTTTTGTTTACACAGGAACATGTGCTATTAGATAATGTTTATGATCATAGCACCTTTGTGTAAAACATCCTCATCTTATTAAATTTGGCTTAAAGATCTAAAACAACTCTAAGTTTGTTAATAATAGGACTTGAGCTGTAATTTCAGCAAAATGAGCTTTTACAGCAAATTAAATATCATTGAATAGTAATTAAATTGAATATTAATTAAATCTAAATACTTTTGTTAGGAAGATATGTAAGGTGGTATTCTATTAAAAAATAAAACATTTCCTACCTCACCAACAAATCATATTGTTTGCGGACAGAAAAAATAATAATGAAAGTTAACATTACAACATACGTATATAAAGGTACTGCTGAGCAATTGTTCTCTCTTATGAGACAAGAGAGAGAGGTATGGCCCGAGGAAGTGGAGGTGACTCATTGCAGTAGGATCAGCTCTAACAGATGTTTTCAGACCTTTCACTTTGCTAGACTAATATGCTGACCATTTATAAGAGCCTGTACTCTGCATGCCTCCCGACATGTGCTGTGTGCTTGTGAAGGAATCAGCTATATAAAATGAAAAGAGCTGTGCACTGTATCTTGCTGCCATTTTCACAATAACTATTTAGGAAAACTTTTTTTTTAATTGTGATTAGTTCAAACCTCAAGATGAAGAAATGTAACAATAAGATTTATGTTCTGCAAAATACTAAACTGGTTATACTAACTAACTGATCAAAATGATTAGTTATTAGTTTAAATATCCAAATCCAATGGACATTTACTTTTTCTAATGTTTGTTATACCTTGAGTAAATGAAATTCTGGGGAATTTGTCTAACAAAACATATTACTCAATGTGTGAGCTCCCAGGAGGCTTATCTGTATCTTACATCAAAAAATAATGAAACGATAAAAATGAAATGGAAAAATAATGTATTGTGTCACATATTCAAAAACAATGTATTACAATGTAAAAGTAACAAAAGTTTATAAAACAATGTAAAAGTAATACACAACCTAATAAATTCAATACTATTCTTAATAGTATTGTTAAAACAAAAAAAACAACAGCTTTAAAAAATGTGATTTAAACCTGAACAAAGTCAATTCTTTTTCCCAGCCAGTGTTACAAAGTGTGTTAAGACGAATGCTTATAGAAACATTGTTTTATGTCATTGGATATTTGTGTTTCCACAAATCACACTAGCATGGTTCTTCTGACTTTTTAAGCCAAATCCATTCATTCAGATGTAACTTTGTCTCAAATAAAAATACAATCTGTAAAATATTATAATCAAGAGGTACAAACCACTTAATTATCGTTGTTGTGAAATATCAATGTCAATGTTATCACACTATTATCTCTGGTTATAAAAGCAGGCACAATTAACAAAGACTTTTTTTTTAGTTTCCAGAATGCGGATTCTATGGAATGTACGACAAGATCTTGCTTTTTCGGCATGACCTGAATTCAGAAAACATCCTACAGCGACTCACGTCGGCAGAAGACATTCATGAAGGAGACCTTATAGAAGTGGTCCTCTCAGGTGAGTCTTTATATATAAATGTTTGGTTATTGTTTAGATGTTTTGGGCTTATTTTGACATAACAGCTCTGTGCTGCACATCGAGCATGTGAGTAAATGAACTCAGAGCTAAGATATAATTCTTTTCTTTACGTATAGAAAAGCCTGTAATGCAAATAAAATTGAAATTAAAATATCTCTTGCTAATTGCTACTGTATAATTTAATTCATTGATGCACCTGGATGGTATTTCTTGTCTTTGGGATGGAGAATGAAGTGCTGTCTGAAGAGTCCAATGTCACGCATTTTCATCACTGGTTTCAAGACTTGGCTACACAGACTAAGATTTTACTGGATTCCCAGAACCTTTTGACATTTTTCTGTATAGTTGATGGCTAAAGTGGCCTAAATAATGTCCATATCTGTCTTAGTTTTGAAGTTAACACAAACCTTTGCTTGCAACGGCCCAGGCTTTGGTAAATACTCCTGTTTATCCTGTTGATGATTCCCTAACCTGAGGAATGTTTCAAAATGTTGTCATTTTATATTCAATACATTTTTCACGATCTTCACAACAAAAAATATTGGTCACAATGAATTTCTTAATTCCTTAAAATATTGAATTGTAAAGACAACATCGAATACAATTAATCAAGAAAAGTCTAAGTTGGTAATCTCTAAATGAATGTGAGCACTAACAAGCCGTTTTTAAAGCCACCATTGAGTCAGTCTCTCTCAGGCCTGGCCAAGTAAACCCAAGTCTTTTCTTTATTCTGTCAGGGAAGGGTGACTTACTAGCTGAAATGTTTAAAAAATTCCAGTGAGCTGTAACCTTCTGTCAGAATACATTAGCAGTGAATGTTAAGCGCAGGGAAAAAACAGCATTTGCATGCACAGTAGGCTGCTGGTGTTAGATGAGGTTATGGGCTGTTCCTGTCTGAATGGCTTTTGCATCCTGTACAGTGTTGCTATGTGAGTGCTGATTTTCCTGTCATTTGAGGCGTCTCCACAGGGGAGTAATCCAGCACACCTGCCTCACACATCCTCCTTACACATCGTAATATACACACACTATCATACACACGCCAAGCAGAAATGCTTGTTAAACATAAGCAACAATGATAAACCCTGATATTACAACGGTATTATTTTGGAACTTTTA
>JAYDZG010000011.1:11002057-11019580 GCA_034509265.1 Microcambeva bendego
TTATCCAATTATCTGTCTGTGTAGAACTGGCTGATAGCACGGCCCCAGTTTTCAGCATTAGTGGGCTAATTTTAGTGGGCATATTTTATATCTTGATGACATTTTTTTTTATCCAGGTTTCGAACCAGGGCTAAGAGAGCATGGTCACGTTTTTATTTTTTTGTTTATGCATTTTCTACCCTTTCTATCCAATTGCCTGATTGCATCATTCTTCCCTATAATAATAATGCTGACCCTTACTCCGGTTGAGGAGAATGAAGTATACAATCCCCCAGTAATCAGCCTGCAGAGGTCGTAATTGCATTAGTTATGAAAGAGAGACACCCTATCCGGCTTTTTCTTGCCCATATATAAATAAAAGGCCAATCATTGCTCCGTTGCTTCTCAGTTAAGCTGGCAGGCAGAACTGAGACTCAATATGATGTATTTTAGATCCCAGCTTTGGTGTTCGGCATGTGTTTTGCCTTTGTGTCACATGACCGGCCAGCACTGACAAGTTTTAGCTAATGTGGTTTGTGTTGATGCCCTGCTGGCTGATTGCAAAGATTATATTTGCACATGTGGTAGAAAGAGGAAGCTATCATCAACTGCCTACTCATTACTACTCATTGCTGAGGTGACAGGTGGTTAAACCCTCAAAGATGTGCAACAGGATTCTGTGATAGTAGATTCTGTGAAACCTTAAGGGTTCAGTTTGCACTGTAAATCAAATTCTAAGTGCTGGACATGCTCAAATTCTAAGGCATATATCTCTACTGACCCAAAAGCACAAGAAAAGTCAGCATCAGTATGCTCAAATCTATTTCAATTATCAAATGGATAAGTGTTGGGTTTGTTCTGTGGAAAAATAAGCCTGTGCATCAACAGTATATCTGGAAGAGAAACCTGCAGCGTGTGAAGGAGAATATGGATTCAGTTAATTATTAGGAAATCATGCCTTCTATGAGGTGACAATCCAAATGGACAGTAGCCCCAAGCATAGATGCTCAATAATACAGGCACACAATTTTATACCCAATGTTTTTTTGACTATGTACTTTACACCTGTTGATCCAAAATGATCTGTAATGTAAAATGATGTTTTCATGTTTCTAGAGGTCTGAAGGTCTTATAATGGCTCAATATGCAAGATTTACAGATGAGAACAAACTTTGACAAGGCTGCATCCTGCCATTAAAAAAATATCTAATTATCTTAATTTTAATTCTAAATGACAGCTCGTCACAGAATGTGGCATTACATATTTAATGCATCTATGATATCTATGATATGAAGGCAAGGAACAGACAAGGATGTTCTCCTAATTACCTTTAATCGTTTTGTTGTCTATCCTGACAATGTTCTGTCCTGAAACGATGCTCAGTGTGTCCTGAAAAAAAGTGTGGAGCTGTGACTTGGCTTTCAATTCAAAGATAGGAGCTTGTTTTTATTACAGTAGACGGCGGTAGGGATTCTGTTATGAAGTGCTGCAGGATGTAAGAGAGCTGCAGGGCTGGAGTGTTTTAACCCTGCTGGGGGTCTATCACGGTGCCAATTTTCTTTAAGATAACAGTTATTTAATACAAAATGCAGTCAGCTCTTTCCTGCTCATGCCTTAGTAAATGCTTTCAGATATCCAGTGCATTTGACTTGCATCCCATACGTTGTGCTTAATTAACACATTGATTAGTTAAATATAACAAAGCTGAAAGTCTGTAGCTTTTTATTTGCCATTGTGTGCTGGCATAGTTTGGTTAACTTGTACGCCTTTGAGTTTTTGGATGCCAGGTTTTACATAATGTAGACTATGAATGCCTCGAGCTTTGGTCAACATGTGGTACTGCTGCTTGGCATGTGACCCACGGGCTGCTCCTTTATCTCTGGTGAGGAGCTCATTTGTGCACAGCTCATCTGATCCTGCTTAAGAGTCTTTGTCTCTGTCTAATTCTGTGTGTGGCCCTCTTGTGAACAGCATTTTTTTTTGTTTTTGAAAGACATTGGACCTTCAATTCTCATATACTAAGTATACCTGTACATTTTTTACAGGTTGTTATTTTCAATTATACTAAATTATTGTGAAGTTTTTCATTTAATGTGTTCATGAAATTACAACATAACTACTGCCAAGTATTAAAATATTTGACAGTGCCAATGTCCATGCAGGGTGTTCAACAGACACAGCTGGCCAGATCAAGAATCACCATGTTGCTACTTCAACATGTCCCACTAACATATTCTTATTTCAGGAGTTCTATTTTAATATTTTAAACATTTCACATAACTGAAAAGACAAGAAACTGATTTTGGTTTGTGTGTTCCCGTCTCTGTCACGAAACTGCTCCCAACTACCTTTATATTTTTCCAGATCAGCTCCTGATTTATGAGAGATGACTGTACCATATCTTTGATCATAGTAGGAATTTGGCCTTTTCAACTATGCGTTCCAATTGTCTGTACTATGTGAAAGATAAGATGTTCTGCTCTGTTCAGAAGTTTCATTACTCTGCTTGTTAAAATGCAAAATGATGCCTTCCCCACATTAGGGCTGTAAGTCCTAAAGATCAGTAAATAAAGATCAGAAAAGATTAGAAGCTTTTGGCAAGTAGTTACAAATGTTAACCCTTGTTTTTTAACCAGTTCTTTATCAGATGTGTGTTCTTATATGTCTTTAGTTATGCGTATTTTTTCACAATTTGATCCTGCAATAGCAGAGAAATACTCATTATTATTATTATTATTATCATCTTTCTTATATAGTTACTTTGGCTTCAGTCAGCAGTTTCCACTCACTGATTGATTGCCGTACTGAACCAGGGTCATTTGAGAGCCTGAAACAGTCCCTCCAGAACTCACTCTGCACCAGTAAATCCACCATTACATTTTAAAATCTTTTAATCACATTATGATTGATACCTGATGGACAATCCAGATGCCACCTCCTTTATCTAAGAAAATCAGTTGGGAATAATTTGTAAGCTGTAAAACCCATCAGGCCTGCATGCTGACTAACTGATGAATCACATCTGTGAATCATTTTCTTTGAGTCATATTTTACCTTTCTGGTTGTGGTTTGACCCTCACTGTGCTTTAAAGCACAGTAATATAGACCACAAGCTTCATTTAGGGGGATTTTCTATTACATTTACATAAGCAGAACAGGTAAATTGATAGATGTGATCTTCGTGGTCCCCATTACTGTGCTTCAACATAGTAGAGCAAGTTTTAACACATTATTTTTCATGGTGAAAGAAAATAGCTCTGGTCTCTCAGTGCAGCTAATATGTTCCCTAAAATATTGACCAGTAAGTTTAATGGTATTTAAAAAACCAAACACTGAAACAGTATTGGATCTAATTAATACCAAAACAACACTCTCTACCTTGCAATTATAATGATAATGTCACTGCCGTCACAACACTGCTGTCTGTGTCTAGAATGGTCCTCCACCACCACCAGTGGGGTTCCTAAGGGGGTAATGAGAGTGACATAAAAGTGTATATAGCAACAGATGGGCTTGTAGGGTTAAGTAAGCTAATTAAACCTGTAAGCTACTTATTTGATTACTTATTAAAAACAAAATTACTTTTTGTCAGAAAAAAGTATGTGTATTAATGATAATCTTGGAAGATGCTCAGGTCTTTCACGTTTTCTTGTAAATACAAAGTAAAATTACATATTTCTCTCTTCTGTTTGTGTCCTTTTACTTTATTTGTCATGATCATCTTGTTTAGTTGTTTTCTTGAATCCATTTCTTTTAGTTGAGTTCATTTTTGAGTTGCATTTTAAGTTGCATTTTAATTGTAGCTCAAGCTTCAGTTGAAGACTTCCAGATCCGGCCCCATGCCCTCTACGTGCACTCATACAAGGCACCTGCCTTCTGTGACTACTGTGGGGAGATGCTTTGGGGGCTTGTTCGACAGGGCCTCAAATGTGAAGGTATGGAACCTTATGTTTTATTTTAAATATATGTTACAATAAGTGTACAGGCTGTAGAAACAGCAAAAGAATACATTACACATGGTCACCATATGAACCATGCAGCTCAGATTCTCTGAACACCAAAAGCAGAGACCCTTTATTGAACATAAGCTTAGGCTACTTCTGTCATGCAGCACTCTGCCGGCCTCCGCTTTGCTGTATCCAGCCAGCTTTTGAAGTAGGACCCTTTTTGATTGGAGCCCAGAGTACCAATGCCAAGTGTTGGATGTGACCATCAAAGGCTGTGAAGCAAGCGTTTGCTCCTGCTGCAATAAGCTACACTGATGAATCCCGGCTGCAGCATCAGAGTTTAGTCATGCCCGAACAGCTGCTCATTTACTACAGATATCAAACAGAGGTTTAAATCGTAATAAACCCTTTTTTATATTGTCCTTTGTTAGTTTTAAAGTACAATAAAACTCTAGTGGACATTGAGATTAACACATGAGAGGGAACACTTGATGGAAGTTTGGTCACATGTACATTTTCAGCATTTAGCAGATGCTTTTTATTTAAAACGACTCACAGTACAGTGACATAATTTTGTCTAAGCAGTTAAGGACTTTGCTCAGTAGCAGCCTGGCAGTGGTGGGGCTTCAACCTGCAATGTTTCACTTATTATTTCAGTTCCTTCACCACTAGGCTACAACTGGGCTACAAATACTTTTTAGTGGTACTCTGATTAAGATAAGAACAATATAATCATGATCAGGTTTTAAAAGAGTTTTGGCTGTATTTTGTATTTAAACTGACAGGTCCCTCTTGAGCTGGTGCAATTTGCAGAATCGATATTCTTTTATGTTTAGTTAAATAAAAAATGTTTATGCTGAATACTTAAAGGCATGTTTAACAATGAGGTATTTGAAGCTGACATTTCCTAGGGAAACTGGGTGGGTAAAATAAACAATTGTTCTGCAATTGGTGTCCTAAATAAGGTGTTCCTTTCTTTCAGCCAGTGCTTTTTGGTAGACTTGGTGCTATTACAAGCCTGACCAGGATGAATTTGTTGATGAAAATGAACTATTCAACATTTATTGGTTAATTATTAACATGCACACATTGGTCATAATACAATACAACACCTTTCTGACAAAAATTGCATAACAATAAAAAAGGAAAGCCATAAAAAGGTAATGCTTATTTCAAATATAGGTTTAAGCCAGTTATTTGTAATACATATTTTAATATAATACAATAAATAAAAACACTGAATACTAGAGATGTTGTGAAGGTGATATTCTAAATTCAACATTCATTCGTAGCCCTAAAGTTCCAAGTCTGATTTGCCTAAACAAATTTGAATATGAGTGAACCTGTAGTATTTTATCATGCATGTGTGACCTTTTTGTTTACCTTTAGGTTGTGGGTTGAATTATCACAAACGATGCGCCTTCAAAATCCCAAACAACTGTAGTGGAGTGAGGAAGAGACGCCTGTCCAATGTGTCGTTGCCAGGTTCCTCGCTGTCCATCCCTCGACCCTTACCAGCAGAGCATGCTGTGGTGACCTTAGAGGAGGTACAGGAACTTCTAGCTTCATCACTTAAGCGATTTCTAGTGTTTGTTGGAATAAGCTTACTTAATGAAATATATGAGCAGCTGATCATGTTAAGCAACTGTATTAAACTTTCTGTATCTGGCACAAGGTGTAGTGCAGTGTGTTTCTTACTTTATTCCAAATAAAAGGTCACCCAAAATAAAATTATCGAAATCAGATTTATTTATTTATTTAATATTACTTTTGTAACAGAAATGTTATCGGACGGCATGGTGGCTTAGTGGGTAGACTGTCGCCTCACAATGAAAAGGTCCTGGGTTCGATCCAGACCCTTTTTGTGTGAAGTTTGCATGTTCTCCATGTGTCCATGTAGGTATCCTCCAAGTACTTTAATTTTCTCCTACAGACCAAAGACATGGCACCAGGTTGATTGGAGACACTGAATCAAAATGTAGGTATCTGTGGTGGGCCCACCAAGGGTCTTACCATGTGCCTTTCACCTGTTGAAGACCTTGGATAGGCTCCAGCACCTTTACCCGACCCTGATTAGGAAAAGTGGTTCAAGAAAATAAACTGAACTTATTAACAGAAATGTTATAACTTTCCAATTGTTATTCTTTTATAGAATATCCAGCAGCAGCGCCCCCATCAGGAAGCTGGAAAACGCATCCCGTCCTGGAGTGGCCGACCGATATGGATGGAAAAGATGGTACTAGGGAGGGTCAAAGTGCCCCACACTTTTGTGATACACACATACACACGCCCCACCATCTGCCAGTTTTGCAAACGCCTGCTCAAGGGTCTGTTCAGGCAGGGCATGCAGTGCAAAGGTGAGCTGACTTTTCTGTCCTGTTGAATATTTGTATTTATTTTTCTTAATATTTTAATTTTTAGAATTTGGTTAACCTTTGGTTAAATTCTTATAATCCATACCTAGTTTAAAAAGTTAAGTGTTAGATGATATCAGTTTAATAAAACATTTTTGTTGGGAAAGTTATTCCTTTATTATTGCATGGGCTCATCGGGTACAGCTTTATCATTTCATCCTAGGTTAAGGTATGGTAATAGCAGGAACATAGAAGGTGAGGGTTAGGTTATGGTTGGAGTAAGGCATGGTTATAGTAAGGCATGGTTCCCTAACCCTAGCTCAAAACCTAGCTCTAATCCTAACTATAGCTCCAACCCTAACCCTGTCTTAAACCCTAACCCTATCCGAAACCCTAACCCTAGCTCAAACACTAGCTCCAAACCTAACCTTAGCTCCAACCCAAACTCTAGCTCAAACCCTAACACTAGTTTAAATCCTAACCCTACCTCAAAACCTTGCTCAAACCCTATCTCAAATCCTAACCCTAGCTCCAACCCTAGGTAAAACCCTAACCCTGGCTCAAACCCTAGGTTAAACCCTAATCCTAACTCAAACCCTAGCTCAAGCCCTAACCCTTGCTCTAACCCTAGCTCCAACCCTAAGCCTAGTTCAAGCCCTAACCCTATCTTAAACCTTAGGTAAAACCCTAACCCCAACCCTAACCCTTCCTAAGGTTAGGGCTTGACCTAGGATTTGAGCTAGGGTTAGGGTTGGATTTAGGGTAAGGGTTTGAGCTTGGGTTAAAGCTTGACCTAGGGTTTGAGCTAGGGTTTAAGCTTGACCTAGGGTTTGAGCTAAAGTTAGGGTTGGAGCTAGGTTTAGCGTTGGAGCAAGAGTTATGTTTGGGAGCTATGGTTATGGTTGGAGCCAAGGTTAGGGTTGGAGCTAGGGTTAGAGTTAGGGTTTGAGCTTGGGTTAGAGTTTGAGATAGGGATGTTTACAGAAGGATATGTAAAGTTCACTGTTTTTTCCTCTATTATTTACTATAGAGAAATAATACATTAAAATAAATCTTTTTTTTTTCAGACTGCAAATTCAACTGCCATAAGCGATGTGCATCTAAGGTACCAAAAGACTGTCTTGGGGAGGTTGTCTTTAATGGAGGTACAAAGCTAATCTTTCAGTGCATATAAAGTTGAAAGTTCTCATTCAAGCTCTATTCAACACAATACGAATGTACATTATGGCAGTTTTGGATTCATTGTTTTTTTTTTTTTTTTTTATACCAATTATGCTGTGTAATTAAATGATTGAAACACTTTTATGGGTTAAAGCCTGCTGATATTAGACATACAATAATATTTCTTTGAATTCATGTTAAATGTTATGTTAAGTGATGTAGCAATTTCCTCGTTAAAAATTATACTGGTGACTTATCTGTGTCCATAAAAATAAAGTTGGTTTTACTGCAGACACATCAGAATACACGATCCACAATAAAATGGAATAAGAGGCTGATGGAACATGGGTGAAATAATTTTCAACTGCTGTTGTGAAATGCCAAATACTTGGTCACAAATCTATAATGTTTGCTTGACTATATGCTGTACTGAACTAGAATGTCTCATCATGTATGCTATATGACCAAAAGTATTTAGACACCTGTCCATGAGCTTGTTGGACATCAGAAACAATGCTATTAAAACACTGTCTGTGTCTGATGTTTTCAACTGTATCGATAGCCACACTTCTGAAAAGGCTTCTCACAAGAACAATCAAGGCTGTGGGAATTTGTGATAAATTAGTCAAACAATTATTTGAATAGCTGGAAACTTTTGTTGGTCAGGAAAGTCTCTATTAACGTTCCAATTCATCCTGTTAATTCCAACCCAAATCTGTTCAGTGAGGTTGAGGTCAATGCACTGTGAAGGCCACTGGAGCTTTTTAAAAAAAACAGGCTTTTTTCTGGTTAGGGTCACAATTGGTTTGGGTGAAACGTAGAAAACGCCAGACAGGTCACCAGTCCATCACAGGGCACACACACCAAGCTGAAAAATTGCACCCAAAACGTCTTCCTGTCAGATGACAGAGCTACCCGTTGCACCACCATGCCACCGTGTGGCTGAAACACGAATTTAACCACAAGACGAGGTGGCTTAATTTTCTACAGTGTAAATATGTAAATAAAAAAATTGATTTCTTAAAGTTCCAATTCATTAGTAAAAAAAACTCCCATGCTGCCATGAAATACATGTTTCTTTTAAGAGTGTCTAAACTTGATTTTAGATGTGAATAAACAGTTTGGTTAAAGGATTACAAATGCTTATAATTTGTCTAATGGTCGGTCTACTTATCAGAACCAGCCAGTCCACTTCCAGACTCAGACACTCAAATGGAAGTGGACACTAGTGATGTGAACAGTGACAACAGCAGAAGCCAGGATGACTCTGAGGAACCATTAACTCCTGATGACAAGACCTTCCGTGATTATCCATTTTCAGACCAGGAGAAAGACGATGAGCCAGTGCAGACTTCTCTGATCAGGTTCTCGGAGCTGTATTGTATTTCATGAATATCAATGTGTACATGAATATTTTATTTTGGAAGCCAACTTTTTCTGCAGGCTTTAGTGCATGAGAGGACGGCATGGTGGATAAGTGGGTAGCACTGTTGCTTCACAGCAAGGTGGTCCTGGGTACGATCCACAGGTGTGGCGGTCCAGGTCATTTTTCACTTTTATTACATTCATGACAATAAATGGTTATTCATTACACATGTTTCATCAATACTCAAGTTATACTGAACACAGTCAGGGACAATTTTGGGTCTCAAATTCACCAGAACACCTGGAGGAAACCCAAGCAGACACAGAGAGAACCCAGGACCAGGAGTAAATAACTTTTTATTGTCATGAATGTAATCAAAGTGTAAAATGACCTGGACCGCCACACCTTGCTGTGAAGCGACAGTGCTACCCACTAAGCCACCCCCAATATATTTTTAATATTTGCAGTGTGTTCCTGTACAACCCTTTGTATGACCCTGTATTCTTCTTCTTCATCACCCCCTATCTTCTTTAGTCCACCAACAAGCACTAACATTCCTCTGATGCGAGTAGTCCAGTCTATTAAACACACCAAGAGAAGAAGCTCTACCATGGTCAGAGAGGGTTGGATGGTGCACTACACCAGTCGAGACAATCTTGTAGGGAATTCATGCCTCAGAACTGCTTTAATTCTGAATTATAATTGGATGTATTTTAAATGTATATTTTTGTTGATTCTCCTAGCGAAAAAGACATTATTGGAGGCTGGACAGTAAAAGTCTGACATTGTTTCAGAATGACACTGGAGCAAAGTTCTACAAGGTAAGAATAAACACTATTGTTTAATAGAGTAACTACACACAGTACTGTGAACATCTGTTTGCCCCACTCCTGAGTTGAGTTGATTTGTCTCATTTAAATGTTTTAGATATTTTAGGTTATTTTACTTTTAAGATAATCTATTATTTATTGAAGATATTGATTCATTCAGAAGTAATCCCTCCTGCATAATAACTAATACATATTTAGCTTGTCTGTTAAGAACTTTTTCACTGGGCTGCACTGGAGGGGTTTTATTTAGTTTTAGTCAGAGCTTTGCTTTGGCCTCTTCACTTTTGTTTCATTTAAGCATTTCAGAGTGCTTACACAATCAGAATTTGAGCTTTAGGTTGATTTTCTGATAGAGAGCAAAATTCAGCAATAAAAAACAAGTAAGCCAGATCAGCTTTGCACGAACTGTGAACCAGGGGTGTAATGACACACTCAATACGATGTAATGGCGGTTCACAATACTGGGTTCAGGATAGCATTTTCCTCAGGTTTTTTAAACAAGATAAAATAAAAAGACAAATGATGACCAAGTTTCCTTGTATTATTTCTCTAAAAAACAAATAAAATACTTAAATCTTATTTTTTTGTAAATAATAAATGTACAAAAAAAGTTTGACTTTATATGTAAAGCGTCAGTGCCCTCTGCTGTTTAAAGTGCTTATTGATTTATGATTCATTCCAATCAGTTCAAAGTGTGATGTTTTAGAGTCAATTCCATTCTTTAGAAGGTTCACCATAATTCAAAGTTCTGTCCGTTTGTGGATATCAGCTCTTGCTATGATTGAGTTCAAGAGCCTAAGCCCTTTTCAAATATGCAACACATCTGTCTTTGAATATGTTTTTGAGACCCTCTAACCTACTTCATATTGCCTATTCAAATGATTAAGTTTAACATTTCTTGCAGCTATCATGTCTAGCAAGCAGCTAATGCCTAGTTCACACTACACTTTAGCCCCCCGATTTTGTCTTGGCGACTAGTCACGGCTTGATTTCCTGTCTGAAAGAACTACCCAACAACTCGCCCCGAGCTGCTTGCCTAGCGCTCCCCAAGTGAAATCAGATTTTAAAACTGGCAGTGACTTTCACATTGGGCCAGGTATCGACTGAACGGCATTTTCTGTCTTCAAGAAATGAAATTATCTTTATGGTGTTGTTTACTTGAGTTTGAAGTTGATAGCAATAAACTTGGGGTGAACTGAAAATAAGAAGTTTGACAAATATGCAAAAATAGAAGTCCTTGGGAAAGGACAAATATATATGAAAAGGTCAGCGGTACTAAAGGCATAGAATGTCCCCTCCCCCGCTGATCTGATTGCACATTATGAGATGTAAAATGTTACAGTGGTCAAAGCAGTAGAGCTCTCAACAGAAATGAGTCATACTGTGTCATACCAGCTTCTTCTAGCAACGTCAAAGCCTTCTGAAATAAAATGCCACTGTCTTAGATCTGATAATAGGGAGCAAATGTTCTACATTAGCCCTTTTTATATTTATTTGGGTTAATGTCAAAATTAAAAGTTACCCACAGGAAGACATGTAATACCATGATACTATCAGAAGCAAGTAGGCGGTGCACATGTGGTACCTTCTTTCATTTTTCAGTTTCGTGGGCAGCCCCATCTGCTACTTGTGTGAAAATTCCAGTGGTCTCGTTCTGAAACAGCAACTTCATTAAGAGCAGGAAAGCCCACAGTTTACTTGCCCTCCAACCCCACTTCATTCTCATTAACAATTTGACATACTGTACAAGATGTTGTGTAATTGTTGTTTTTATCTGCTTATTCATTTCAAAAGCAGACCAAGGCCGGAACACTGGTTAAGTGGGTAGCACTGTCGCCTCACAGTAAGAAGGTCCTGGGTTTGATTGCTAGCTGGGGCGGTCCAGGTCCTTTCTGTGTTGAGTTTGCATGTTCTTCTCCTGTCTGTGTGGGTTTACTGTGTGGGTTTATTCCAGTTGCTCCGGTTTCCTCTCACAGTCCAAAAACATGCAATTAAAGTAAATTGGAGATATAAAATTGCCCATACTTGTGTTCGATATAAACTTGTAGTTGATTAATCTTGTGTAATGAATAAACGTTTTCTGTCATAAATATTACCAAAGTGTAAACCATCATGTTAAAATCCCAACAAAAGAGCAGACCTAAAATACCATATAATATTTATTTTAAATATAAATCTTGCATAGACCCATTCCTAGTGATAGTTAATTAAATCACTCTTCCAACTACTGTCTTTCATATTAATTAGAATATTTATACACATTATTTACAGTACTAGTAGGAATACAAGTAATCGATAAGTAAACTAATGAATGTGTGTCAGTACGCTCTTCTCAAACAGGGGCAGGAGTTATCACTAGTAGAGTGGAAGCATAATGCAGCTAGGGAAAAATTGGACTTGCTCAGATTGGGGAGAAAAAGGGAGAAAAATGCCCTTTATGATTGTGTCATAGGGTAAAACAGCCTAAGCTATACAAGCTGTTCTCTATGTCAAATATGACATAAAGAAATGTTGCTATAGACACAATTCATTAGTTACAAGATAATTAAATATAGATCTGCAAAAGTCCACAAAAAGTCAAAATAAATTGTTTTCCAGGATGGCTGGCCTAGCTACATCAGAAATCTCACTTCTAGCTGCTTTAACTTAGTTTAGCTTAAGTTCATGTTTTATTCTGATAATAATAAATAATAAAAACACTTTCCAATATTAAAGTATTTACAAGGGTTACCTGGTTTAGAGAACTGTTTAATGTACACCATGTATTCGGACATACTAACAGCTCTTGTGTACTGCTTTTCACATTTGGTTCAGTATGGAAATACATGAGCTATTGTGTTGGTTTGTAGACACTGTGTCTGATAAGAGGGCCGATTTTTCAGTTCAGTTCATTTTCTTAAACCCCTTACCCTAATTAGGGTCGGGTAGGCATGCTGGAGCCTATACCAGCTCTTCAACGGGCACAAAAGCACACAGTAACACCCTCGACAGTCCATTGCTTGTACCTAAAGGACAATTAAGTCTCCAATCCACCTGGTGGCATGTCTTTGGACTGTGGGAGGAAACCGGAGTACTCGGAGGAAACCCAAGCGGACACGGGGAGAACATGCAAACTCCACACAGAAAGGACCTAGATCGCCCCACCCGTAAATTAAACCCAGGACCTTCTCACTGTGAGGCGTCAATGGTACCCACTAAGCCACCGCGTCACCCCAGGGTGATGGATCTGGACTGGTCAAAAATGTGGTCAAGCAAATAAATGTTTTAAAATAAATAAATAATAATAACTAAATCACATACTATGATTATGATCTTGCATAAATGAATTTAAATGCTTTAAATTGACCAGTTGAGGAAAGTTTATGTGCCATTTAAGACAACTGTATGCTGGTTTTGTGTAGCGCTTAGGGAAAAACATATGTGGATGTTGATTTTTAGGATTGACTCGTTGGAGCGATGCCTGACAATATGCAGTGTTGTAAATATTTAGTGTATGAGCCAGCATTGCTAATAGCTATTTACCTCAACATGGTATCTTTGTCCTTTGAGTCCTTATTACCTCTACCTGGAGCTCTGCTTTTACACAGTATACTCTTTCTTTAGAATACTCTGGGCAGACTGAATGAAACAGGCCGTCTGTGTTCAGCTGATTGCTCGAGCAGCTGCTGATTGTCCTTGCTCCTGGTCATAGAATGTTCAGCTAGTTTCCCCCTTGGAATCTACTGTTTTTAAGTTCCCATTCTCATCCCATGTGTGTCGGTGTTCATGTCTTCACCATTTCTTTTCAAAATCCCGGCCTGTTTTTGAAGGCCGAAGCCCTGTACTTTTGGTTTTACCTCCTGTTTTATGATCTATAAGAGCTCAGTCCTGTCTGCACTTTACTGTTACTTACCCGGACCACCCTCTTTTTACCATATAGTGGCCATTCACAGAACAGCATGGTCTCACTGGTTGAGTCTTCCCCCTCTTTCTCTCTTTCACTCACACACAACCATGAAGACGTTTGCTTTGCTGCCTTGTAATTATGGAGCTCGTCAGTGGGCTGGGTCACGTGGTGCACCCTCTAACCACAACCACTTGATGTGAAGGCTGCAAGAGACCGCTATTGGTCACAGCTACTGTTTCTCTCTTTCATTTAAGAGTGAGTGGGGGCTGAAAAAGAAAAGATTTTGAAGTCTGTCAGAAGTAAGCTTGCCTCACTTAAGTCTGAACTGGATGTGAGACACATGAGAACATGCTGAAAGCTCATGTTT
Organism: Microcambeva bendego; assembly: GCA_034509265.1. Classification (NCBI taxonomy): domain Eukaryota; kingdom Metazoa; phylum Chordata; class Actinopteri; order Siluriformes; family Trichomycteridae; genus Microcambeva; species Microcambeva bendego. The sequence goes on from JAYDZG010000011.1 coordinate 11,015,949, forward strand.
GGATACAATGAAGGTCGAGGAGGGTGTGATCTCTAAATCTACTCTTTACATGAAGGATCTAAAGGTACGATAGGGACTTGTATGGAAGTTACACTGTGATTACCTTATAAAATAATACTCTAGACTATCTGTTTCTCTCTCTCAGCTGCAAACCTACTTGCAAAAACAATATTTGTTTAAAATATTGTTAAAGTTATGTTTCAGTACACTAATTACATTATTTTGAACAGCTATGCTTGTTTTCTTCACCTACAGGAGATTCCACTGTCAGAGATCCTGCAGGTGGAAGCAGCACGGGATTTCAGTAGCCTAGCCCTCGGGGGCAATCCACACTGCTTCGAGATAATCACCGCTACAATAGTCTACTATGTTGGGGAGAACACATGTGGAGCCCACCTTCCTATGCATAACCCTACACTAGCTGCCTCTGGTGTGGGGCTCGAGGTGGCGCAGGGATGGGAGATGGCTATTCGGCAAGCCCTTATGCCCGTTCCTGTTACACCTCAGCCGAGTGTTGGTGCTGCTGGTCAGGGCAAGGACCACAGTGAGTACAGTAATCTAAATACACAAAGCATGCTTCTGGGCTTGTATTTTTAAATATATAGATTATTTCAGTTAGTTATTAAAAAGATGTAGTCTAGACATGATGAAGACTAGATCCAGTAGAACTACTTCAGCTTTCAGATGGTTATGGCAGGGTTTCCCCCAAAACATTGATAATGCCAAGTACTTCTGACCCAACCTCATAAAACCAGCTTTCTTAATATATGAATTTCTTAAATGAATTAATATAGCTTTAAGATAAAGATGTTACATGGAAATGTCTAACTAAATCTCTAACTAAACCTTCTAATGAAAGAGTAAAATGATGTTGGATAGTAAAGTTCTTCCTGACATTTCCTAAATATATAATTCATTGAACAATCCTGGCAGTTTTCAGTCACACACTGTCACATGTAACAAATTTCAAAGTAATGTAACAAACATTATTCTTTGAAATTAGAATACCATTAAAAATCTTTAAATTATTATTAAAGGTGGCTCACTGAACTGAATCAAGGCTTTTTAGAATTCTGTAGAACATTTTCTAGTTCACGTTTGTAATTTCAGCTATACAAGAAAATGTAATACCTATGTTAAAGTCAAATGGCTTTGACTGTTGTGAGTCATTGTATTTGCTGAACACTGCTGGTTAGAATTCCACAGTCAAACTGTGTTAATACTTTATCATAACTACCTCTCAATCTGGGAGGCACGGTGGCTTAGTGGGTAGGCTTGTCACCTCACAGCAAGAAGGTCCTGGGATTCGATCCCCGTGTCCACGTGGGTTTCCTCTGGGTACTCTGGTTTCCTCCCACAGTCCAAAGACATGCTACCAGGTTGATTGGAGACACTGAATTGTCCTGTAGGTACATGCAATGGACTCATTCAGGGTGTCACCATGTGCCTTGCGCCCGTTGAGGAGCTGGGATAGGGCTCCAGCACCCTTCCCCAACCCTACTTAGGATAAGGGGTTAAATAACTGAACTGAACTGAACATCTCAATCTTCCACATTTAAAGTTGCTGTGCTGCTCGTTGCTCCTTGTTGCTCTATTAGCAAAAAGCCTACAACTTATGTAACATGAAAGGAAGCTAAACATGATATAAGAAACTGAACTAAAAATATGTGGCAGTTTATCTACTCCAAGCATTGAACGCATATAGTTTATAATGATTATTTGTGTGAGGTTAACTTCAGATAAAAGCAAAAGTAAGAAACACTGGGTTCTGTTTATTTGTTTTCACACTTTTTTTCTGATTTGTGTAAAACATGTTTGTTTATTAGGATTTTAACATCATATTACATTACATTCATAAGTTTCATCAGTACACAAGTTTATATTAAACACAGTCATGGACCATTTTAGATCTCCAATTCTCCCCCCTTGCATGTTTTTGGATTATTGGAGGAAACCGGAGAACCCGGAGGAAACCCACACAGACATGGGGAGAATATGCAAACTTCACACAGGAAGGACCTGGACCACCCCATCTGGGTATCGAAACCAGGACCTTCTTGCTGTGAGCCGCCAGTTCTCCATCAATTTATAACATGTGATGCTATCAAACTTGCATCAAAAGTGCATGTTGCCGACTAGAAACGACAGGTTTTAAGTAGTTATGCTTTTATACAGTCAAAAAATACAGATCCAGCCCAAAATACACTTTGAAATATCATTTATCATTAAAACTCTAATCTGGCACTATAGTGGAATAGCAGTCTAAACTGCGAGTTCAACCACCAGTCTGGCTATGTGTAACAGTTTTGTTTATTTACATTTTTTACTTAAAATATATTTATGTAATGTATTTTATATTTCTTATGATATTTTTATCATATTTAAATTACATTTATACATAGATATTCAGTTAGGCTTGAGAGCTACAGAAGAGAAAGGTTAATGCATGTTGACACAGGTTCTCACTGTTCTTCCTCCTCCTATTAAAGTGGACCAGTTACATATGGACACAATAGTATGAGAGATGCAAGGCTCAGATTGGGAGTTATCTGTAAGCAGTTGTTAAAATACAAAGAGCATACTGTGTTCCACTATAAGCTTTTAAGTTCTGTAGGAATCCTCTTCTCTAGTGGTAAGACACGTGTCAGAGGAGTTGTGTGTTGGGTGTTGTGTTTTTGCCAGAGGTCATCAGTTTGGTGGCAAATATAATAATATGTAATATTATATATGTAATATGTAAAAGTAAAATTTAAGTACCGGTAGACTAGTAAAAGGACAGGGCACGTATCTACTGTTTCAAACCTTTGTAGCATTTGCTAAGTGTAACTACAGAGTAAAACTGCTACATGATCTTATTTTTGTGTATTGCGTATATTTTTGCTCTGCACTACACTACTTTCGATCTGTAAGGTAATGGTGTCTGTAAAGATGTTTTAACACAATTGTCTTGACTTTCCTCTATTTTGCTTTTACAGAGGAACTGTCCATGAGCATTTCTGTATCAAACAGTCAAATCCAGGAGAATGTGGTAAGCATGGGGAACCTGTAATAACAACATGCATATAGTTATGATAAAATGTAAAATGTGAGGTACATTTTAGAGATAATGATTTACCCACAACAAAAGACCCAGAATATGCTAAAAACATTATAAAAGAGTATTTTGATGTGTTTAGGATATCAGCTCTATCTACCAAATCTTTGCTGATGAAGTGTTGGGATCGGGCCAGTTCGGAATTGTGTATGGAGGTACATTTAGCAATTATTTTGTTACTATCTACATTTTCTGTTTCCTTTTATAAACTGACACATCTGAATGAATTAACATTTCCTATTTGTACAAGGGAAGCACAGAAAGACGGGCAGAGACGTGGCCATAAAGGTGATCGATAAAATGAGGTTTCCTACCAAACAGGAGAGCCAGCTGAGAAACGAAGTAGCCATCCTACAGGTAAGATCAAAGCCTGATGAGACTTTTACGGATGATTGTAACCTACCACGGCCGATTGGTTATGTCGGAACACATAGTAATTGTAGAATATTGAATATTGTAGAATATTGTTCTATAAAAATAGGTAACACTTTTGTACCTGAACTGTACACAAATGAGAAATATAAGATGAATTTACCAA
>JAYDZG010000011.1:11036744-11050095 GCA_034509265.1 Microcambeva bendego
AAAGGAACATTCTGCTCTATATACCTGATTTGGCACAGTTTTCATACCCGATGCTCGTCCTGATGCAACTCTCCTTATTTTATCCTGGCTTGGGACTGGCACTGAGTGTGCACTGCCAAGTACATCTCCCAATGGGAGATTCATGTCTGTGTAGACTCCCAAGTGGGTGACAGCACAGCTGATATTCAGTCCATGGATCTCAGCAACAGTGGGCTTGTGAATATTTTACACTGCACCAACAATCACAAATTCCACACAATAACAAAACCTATATGCAATAAAGGATAGGTGTCATGCCAATTGTGTGTAAATATGTCTACAAATTATGAAAATTATGAATGCTCAATATTTTAATTTCAAAATACATACTTAAAAAAAAAAATAATAATTTTTGGTTACTTTTGGATTTTATGAAACTTTGACCAAGAATGCAGGGTTACAATGATCCATACAATAACTCCTAAGTCTGAATACATTGAAATTACTATATGGCCTCCTAATTCATTGTTTGATTATGTCTGATAATGGTGACTTGTATTTGCCCATATAAATATGATAGACAAGGAATCTGATTGACTAGGATGGTCTGTATTACTAAGTTGCAATAAGTTTTTATGTGATTCCACTGTACAAAGTCTATCTTTGAAGGAAAAAACAGTAATAATCAGTATACTTTAGAACAACAAACCTGAAGGCTAAACAATGTGATGAGACAATTACTGTGTGTGTTAATCAACACACACAGGAACGATTTGAAATGCAAAATTATAACATTAGGAAAATCACCTACTGAATCACCTACTCAGTCTTGTTGAGAAAATGTGCATAACTGTCCCAACAGGTCAAGTCCATGCCATAAAACCAACCAATGCTTAAATTCAACCAACCTGCCATGTAGTATGGTCAATTATTTGCTCGAAATTGCAAAACATTCACACCATGTTCACTTCCATCAAATTCAACGTTCATACAGAATGGTGGGCAGAAATGCCTTGTTCATAATAAATAAATAAAATGGTAAAACTGTGGAACAACAATGGAAACCTACTTTTTCTGACCATGGTGAGCAGAAAAGCTTTTCAAATAGAGGAATCAAAGGATCTTGTGAAAAATTGTGGGACATAAACTTAGTACATAGTTACATATGTGATATAGTACATACTATTTTCATATTCTCCATATTAGGTGTATGATTAGGTGTATGATGACTTTCTTAAGCATTTTGGTGATGATGTGATTTGCACTGTAGTGTTCTCACATTCGATACACATCTACACAGTTAGGGTGTTAGAATTAATCATTTATCTAATGTGCAATAATGTGAAACAGTCAATTTGTTTTTCAATTGTTTTCTCCAAATTAAAGACCACGTGAGAGTTTAATGCCATTATGGGCTGTTGACACCCCTGTAAATGTATATTACAGACAATAGTGGTCCAAAATTGACAAGTGTTTGGCAAGGACGATTCTGCTTCACAGGTGTCACACACAAATTCAATAAAAGCACAATCTGTGTTGTTAAAGAGGGACACACCATCATTAATTCTATAAAAATTGTACACAGCTGAGAAGAGACTTTTTCAGGGGAAGAATGCATACCCTTACTTTCAGTACAAAGAGGTTTGTGTTTAGGAATGACTTGACAGATTGAACAGCTCCAGCTGTGTTGAGAAGGGCTACCATGGCCTCACACCTACTTCCTTTGAGTGACTGCAATACGCAACCTCTGAAGAGGGCAGGCACTAAACTCTCAAACAAGTGGCAATATTTGCTCACCTGAAATACACATGACTCTGCAATTGAGGCCTGGGACCGGAGCAGGGCTGGGTGCCTTTGGCAGCTGCGAGCTTGGGAGAAGGGGCCAGGAAGTTTAGTAAGGGGGAGATAGACCCCATACCGAGGGGCTGTTTATCGCTGACTGTCCCATTGTATTTTATGGGTGGGAAGGCCATATTTGTCCTTAGCATCAGGAGGTTGATGAGGTGCTAATCTGTTGAGTGGGCTGCGTCACTGGAGCCTTGTTGTTAGTGGGATAGCTTGTTAGCCGTCAGGGCTTGTAAAACTGTGACAGAATTCATGGGCTCCCCTGCAAGTTTTTTTTCACGGGTAAGCAAACACAGATTGGTGACTGATGTGATGTGGTGTCTGGCTGAGAGATCTATGGGTATTACAGGCCAAGATGACATGAAGATTGAGGGTGTCTCGTGCTTCCCTGCTGTCTTTCAGTAAACGTAACAAATTGAACATCTACATATGGATGAGTCATCTGACGAAGCAGTCTGAGTAGCTATGGATACTGTGCAGCCAACAACTATGTCCATGTATATCTCAAAGATTGTGCGGGAAATGCAAAAATACACCTCCATATAAAGGGAAAATAGTCTTAGGGTGCATATTACAATGTTTCTGCTGAACACATCAACTAAATAATATGCACTAAATAAACAAAATTCAAATTATTTAATGAAGTTGATAGAGCAAACAAATAACCAATTTCTTACTTCAAATGACAAAAAATGCTTGATAAATGGTGAAGAATAATCAATACCAGGAATACCTACTATATATCAATTCGACCAAAAACAGTAATCAGATTTCTCAGAGGTTAAGATGAAGGCATGCATGTCTATATTTTTTTCTGTTTTCACACTTGCACTTTTAAATCAGGAACTTACATATATTTTAAAAAATCTATAAAAATGTCTCTTCAGCGGCTTTTACATTAGGTTCAGAAGTTCTGAACTAAAGTATGGAAACTAAGAAAACTAAGAGTTGGATCTTAAATTATTTATCTATTTGTAACAAAACCTGTCAAAATATATTATTTTAGGAATTACGAGTACCATTTATACTTGAAACATACTTGCCAGGATTTAAAAAAAAGTTAATCATTAACACTCCATGTGAGCCATTATCTAGCCAGTCTTTATCTTTTGTAGTGCATTTATTTAGTGTTGTAATCTGTATGTATGTCTTAACTTTTTAGTAAAATATAGTCATATTAATGTTGTTAACAAAATTTGAAAGCATATGGTTGAAAGTGACTATGACTGGATGAGAGGAAACATTATGAGTAATCTAACAACTATATTTAAAAGGCATTGCAAATATATAACTTGCTGTTTAACTGCATGTTAAGTTGTCACATCTGAAAGTTCTTTAAGATTTTTCTTGGTTTAGAAAATGTTCCACAATGTTATATGATGTTAAACAATATACTCTGTGAAAGAAAAAAGCATTTTTAAGAAACCTGACACAGTGGCACTTGGAAATGCCTACGTGATGCAGAGTAAGGTCAGCAGTCATGGTGGCTGCAGTAATCCTAAAGTCGCCATCGCTCTATCAGCCTAAAGATAAGCCCACTGCAGAACAAATACTGGAACAATGGAAAATGGGAACAGTGAAATGTCTTTTGACTGATGTAGAACTGAAACGTGAGCAGTTTCTCAAAAGGATCTAAATGTCTATATCAGACATGGACATGCTTGAAGTTCTTGAAGCAAACCAAAGCTTCTGTTAAATTAGAAACCACATTTATTTTATTTATTTAATGGATCAGGTTGTCTTTAGCTATAAAAAGCTTTGCATGACAGTTGTTTTATTTATCTGGTTTATTTTGTCATGACATTTGAACACTGTACCTCTTGACCTATTAATGTGTTGTGACTCCTTTGATGGAACAAGAAATTTTATTATAGCGTTTTAGTTAAAATTACTCACATCCTAATACATTCTATTTAAACAGGGTATTGAACACTGAATAAAATAATGGTGGGGTGACATTCTTACCTTGAATTACCAATAATACCAGAGCAGTTCAATCTGATATTTAATGTATGATCCTATCATATTAACCTGTTCTTAAAGCAAGAGAGATTCTTTACCTTTGTGCTAGAAACACATACTTAAATGTATGGTTTTAGAGATTCTGAACATATTCATATTTGGCAATAAATATTTAGGTCAGTTTGTTTCCGTTGATTTAAAATCAGTCTGCATGCCAAATGTTTGTCACTTCCCTTCCACTTTTCCTATAAGAACACATTACAATTTCAATAATTGTGCTTTGCTAGTTAACATGCATACATTTCTACAAAAATGTGTAATACTGATTTGTATGACCACAGCACACATTTCCACTGTGTGATAGTAAATCCAGAATGCCTCAGAGAGAAAACAGCGCCACGTCTGGACATGGATCCCATAAGGCCCATTTTTGCATGGTAAAGTGGCATTGGTGAACGTGACATGCTGTAGTGCAAATGTTTACCAAAGAGTCCTTGTGCATGTGCTTATATAAGCTATTATAGCTGTTATATAAGAATGCCAGTTTGTGAAGCAGTGTCACCTGAGGGATCAGAGCTAAGAGTTGTTTAGCTTAGGCTTGTGCTCCAGGCCCTTTACGAAAATGTACTTGGATTGCTTGAAATATTTAATGATATTTTGCTCTGTAGTACAAAGTTTGGTATGCATGCAGAATGGTAATGGAATGGGACTTCATCATCATGTTCTGACTTATAAATGTGTTACAATAATTTTAGCTTTTTATACCGAAAATCTGTACATTTGTAGATCCTGATTTAACCTGTCAGTACTACATTACATTGACTTTCTTTAATGGACTGACCCGGTTTTCTTTAGAAGATTGACACTTGTAAAGTGAAAAGATGTCAGCTCCATGTTAACAATGGCAGCTAGTGCACGACGTTGTGGAATGATGGGGTTAACATTTAAGAACTCCTCTTCCCACAGGACTACACAGTTTAATTAGCATACTGATGCTTGCCATTCCATATAATTGCTTTCAGTTTGTAATTAAAATGTGTTGACTTAGCGTTACCCTCACTGGTGCATAATAATGGAGGTTTATATGATATTACATTTGCATCAGTGTACATTAATATGTATGAATTAAAATAACAAATTTAATCCAAGCCATTTTGTGCTCCAGCACTAATAGTGTGTTGAGCATGGTAGAGCATCACAGAGCTTATTTTCAATTAAAAGATCTGGCATCTTAGGTTTAAACAAAATGGCTTAACTGACTTTTTCTATTCTTTGGCTTTTAGTGCCATTTATTAATTTTGCTCATGTGGACCAATCACGCTCCATTTAAGCGCTGCTTGATTCTATACCACTTACAACCCTACTTCATCGTATGTGTAGTGAATGTGGATTGGCACCTTGTAAGTGGTATGCATGACTGCTGTGGTCTTTTTACATGACAAGAGGAGTGTATTGCAGCCGCCCTTGGATACAGACCACATAGATCCCTAACGCAGGGAATTCCCTAGCGAACGCTTCTCAATATCAAAAAGGTGCGTATTTGAGGAAATCCTTAGCCCATTTACACCAGTGTTTGCACCCAGACCCAATGGCCCCTGTGCAATATCGTCCATACCACCCCTTTAGCTTTGAATGACACCTCAATGGCTGCCCCAAGTTTTTTCTTCTCTCTGTCCAGCTCGAGTTGTGTGCATTCCCCATCACAGTACTTTTGAGATTCATTTCCAGGTAAACACGCTTTGACCGGCCACAAACCTGCAGCCAACAGCCGTTGTCACAGCTGTGGTGGATAATAGCAAGGCCGAACTCCTGCACTGCTTCGGAATGTTTACTGTCACCACAGGGCCTGCACAGCAAACACTTCTCCATTACTTTCCAGAAGAAAGAGTCCAGTTATTAATTTTATTTCAACGAATTACAAGCTTAACCTATTGTCCCCATTGTTATTGTGGTGAAGAAAGAGGAGTAAAAGTCCAGATGCAGAGAAAGGCAACTTTTAGAGCGTTTTCAGTTTTCTGGTTTGAAAGCTTTGAAACTGAGGACACTGAGTAACACATTCCTGCAAATAACCACCAGGAATTTAGATTGCGCCTCCCACCTTCAGAGGGCATCTCTTTTGAAACTGATGCAGTGAGATCAATTCCATTAAACGTCAGTGACCAACGCATAACAAAATGTGCAAATCATGAGCAGCATCATGGCACAGGATTGGAAATCGTAAAATATTTTAAAAAATGTAATCATTAATATTGTTAGTAGTGATAGGACAGATAGTAATATCTGTTTTATCTTGACTTGAGTTTCTGGTGTATTCCATTGTCCAAGCTCAAATTAAGCTGGGTTACAACAGCTACTGGCTTTTATGTTCAAATATGTGAACTAATATGAGTCAAATGGAAGATGATGCAGAAGTTTAAGAGCTTAAAATAGCTTGACATTTCAGCTCTCACACACAAATTCCCATAAAAGAGAGAGAGAGAGAGAGAGAGAATGCAGGTCAGCATTTGGAAATCCCAATATTTGCTAAGAATACAGGCCCTTATGTATTAGTTTGAGTAGGATCACCTAGGTGCCACACACAGTGATGGAGCATTGCAACACACTGAACAGTGATGGAGGTAAACACATAAACAGGAGATAAATCCATCAATCAGTTCTACATAACTTAAGGTTGTAAATTCTCAATAAACATTCCATTTGGCAGCACACTGCGTAGCTCTCATTACTTTGTGCAGGCACGTTCAAATGAAGGCACCTGCCATACACAATTGGGTCCAACTGTATCAGATAGAGAAAATGGTCTAATACTTCAGTGTGATCGGTTTACTCCAAGCCAAGTAGCAGCCAGGGTCTATTTCATTTTACCAAATGCAAAAAGGTGACCTTTACCAGAGTTGCAATCAGAATCACCTCCATAAATTATTAACTTTGAAAAAAATATTCCAAAAGTACTGAAAAAGAGAAAATCTGGAGGTAATCAGAATACTTGCAACCGTTTTTTTTTTCTGTTAACAAAGAAGAATACCATGATGAATAGTACATGTATACATCGCCACAATTTGTGTATATCTGAAAATGTGATTTTAATAATCAATAACTGAATACCAGGTAAACAGTACATGTATACAACCTTACATTTTGTGTATATCTGAAAATGTGATTTTAATAATCAATTACTGATTGTTAAATAATTCTTATTATATGCATATTATAATCTTCATTCTTCTTCAGTATTCAAAGATGATTCTTTTTATATCATGTATGTGTACATGTCGTAATAAATCGATTTTGTATTCAGAGCAATGTAAGTAATCCCATGCCCTGAGGATTAATCGATTTTAAAACGGGCAAAGGTCGTCTAACAGAAAATACAACACAATTAAAGTGTAAAAGAAGCACACTGGAAAACTAAGTAGCAGTATTACATGCATGTGAAGTGCAATGCATACTATGTGACAGGATGGGAATAATCCAGAGATTCCAAATAATAAGAAGAACGACTTTGAGTTTGTTTTCCGAGAAAAATCAATAAACACATGTACGCTTGTACATTTACCTCGGCTTGATTCACAGAAACGGCATGAACACAGATTAAACCTGTACGGAACCTGGACTAATGGTCAAATTCTAAAAGAGCATCATTCAGATTACAAGTGCGACGCACGAAAATTACATAATTAAGTCGTAATTTTAAAGGTGTAAAACAACTACGAGAACCTTTTAAACCCACAGCAGACACTTAGAGAGTTTTTACACTGTTAGAGAGTTGGTCAGGCTCCGCACAGTTTACACACTACACACAGGTTCAAATAAACTCAGAGATTATATTGACATCTGTGCGCTCGCGCTCCACAAATACACAAACAGATAGCAACGATAACACCACTGCACGGGCACGTGCCAAACACCTTGCATTAATGCTAATGTTGTGATCCACTCACTGATGCGTTATGCAGAAATAAGAGAAAACGCTTTGATTAGCATAGTGTCAACAAAGCTACATAAAAAACGAAACACGTTTGCACTATTGGTGCTGCCAGTAAAAAACAAATGAGCAAAAACGGATTGTAGATTAAATGGTTTAATTACGTCAGGGTAAGTACATTTTAACGCCAAGAGGGGGCGCCATTAACACTGCGGCGACACTCAAACTGAACAGACGGGCGATCAGTTTCAAAGCATAAGCCCCAAATTTTCCTTTCCCTGCTGGAATTAACTATTCACGAAGATGTTCCTAGTATTTGTGAAGAAGTATTGCGCAAATTATGTACAACACACTCTTTAGGATGGAGCTGGTTTAGCGGGTAAAATATTGCGCAATGCAAGTGAAATCAAATTAGGTAAAGTGATATTTTTTGCTGTATCAGAGCATCAGTATTCGTCTGTGTGACTCGCCTATTTCTCAGATAGTCAAACACGTTGGATAAATGTTAGGCTACTTTGTTTAGTGAAGGCAATCAAATCGCGCCAGTGCGCTCCACAGAATCAACACGGATGACCTGTGTGCTATGAGAGCTCTTACTGTTATTAGCCTACCATACATTAGCACAGGTGTAAACAAACTAATTCAACTGATATATCCTAAATATATTGACAATCCGTTTAACTGTTTTACTTCACTCCTCATTTCTTTCCTTATCCCTATTGTCGGTGTATTTGAAAACCAGGGAAGGATTGCACAAGATACACTTGGTTCAAACAAGTACATGGCAGAAAACACATTTTAGACACTTTCACAAATATTACTTCAAATCCACCTTAATTTACTGTTTAAGTAAGCAAACTAAAATCTTAGCTGTCAGATTCATTCAAATATATTCATATTGGCTATACTAGTCATTAAGGCTCCAATATTATTTTGCTTTGCTGCTTGTTATCTCACAAAAGCCTCGAGTCGGTTACCAAAAGGGTTCTTAAACTTACACCCATTCTAAAAATGCATTATTATTATTTGCTAAGTAAAAGTACTTTTCACAGTTTACACAAAATGCTTAATTTATGCTTAAAAACGAGAATTAAACTTACATAGTTTTCTAATTAAGACAATTGTGTTTTGTACTTATGTTGGCACGTTGTGAAATACAAAATGCTTATTTGAATCAAGTCAATTTAGTTAATCTAATATTTAAGGCTAATAATGACTCGCTTTGTATGTATTTTTAATTGGTGCCATTATAAACGATTTAAATATTATACTGCACTAAATACTGGGTAAAATCTCTGTGAGCATCATTTTATATATAGAAAATAGAACAAATAATAAGTAAATTGTTAAAATTGATAGATACTTTATTTATTTCAGTTAATTATTTTAGGGTTAGTCTTTTTTAAAATACATTTTGAAGTGTAAATCTTGATGAATGGGTTTGGTAACGGCTAAACTTGAATTTAAACAGATAATTCCTATGTCTTCAAGTGACTCGATTGTAATACCATTCTTTTAAGCGGGTCCAATAGACACACATAAAAGACATGTTATTTCTTATTTTATGTTATTTATTGTTTTATAACGTGTGATTTTCAAATTGATCATCTATATCAAATGACAGTGAATGTAATCATGAGATGCTTAATATCTAACGAACGTTTTGGAAACTTTCACTCTCCGCATTCGGTAAAAATGTCGTTTTGTATTTAAAAAAAATAAGGATGTGAAATTTGACTAATTTCATGCATCCAAATATTAGGCAAACATTAATAAAGTGCTCTTTAAATGGCTTGCATGTACCGTCAAACAAAGTCTGCGCATAATAAAGTGCCCCCCCCCCCTCACCGCCTCCTCGCCCCCCTTCTTTTTTTCTCCTGCTGGAATACAATAAGATTAGCTTATAATGAATCTTTTCAAATGGACGCTTGCTCTTTTGGAGCGGCGCAGGTGTACAATAGGGGGGCAAGGCGGTGAAGTCTCGCGCCTAGGTGTGAGCAGATTATTCAAATAGGGGCCGAGTGAAGAAGGGATTGGAGGCTCGCCCGGCGCACACGGATATATCACAGCGCTAACACGCAGCAGCAGGCGTCATTTCAACTCCACTACAGTCAGTAGCAACAGCAGCAGTCTCTTAGCGCCAGTCAGCGAGTCCGGAGCTGACGCATACACACCCACGCATCCACGAAACACACTTCCATATACATACATAGAAAGTGAAGCACACATGAGAGAGCGTTTAACAGGACACAGCGACTAGCACATCAGGATCCTTGTGGTTCCAAGCAGGCACCGGTAAGGACGCTGTTGTGGAGAACCGCGCTGAAAGTGGACGCAAACTTCCAGGATGCTCGGTGCTGTCAAAATGGAAGGACACGAACACGCAGACTGGAGCAGCTACTACGGAGAGCCTGAGGTGGGTAGCCTAAATATATATGTATATATTTTTTTCCTGGTGGAACGCCGATTTTGTTTTATACAACTCAATATTAGCCCTGAGATAATATTAACTTTGAGATCAAATATTGACTTGAGGCGCCTCCAAATCCTCCCCCATTTCAACGCGCTGCACTATCCTAACAAAACTTGAGTCTGACATGTAATGCAAACTTACTTTCATTTGTGCACTCTTATTTATATATGGAACAACACTGTCACATTAGTAGAGCAAAACCAGGAGGAATATTTGCGTGATTATAGAAAAGATCTAATCTTGAACACATCTGTTCTTCAATTCTTTTGTACTGATAAAACATTGCTTTACTTTTTAATTATACAAGTTTAATGAGCAAAAAACATTTAAAGATTGTAAGGCGAGAAGTATCTATATTTTAAGTCCTATGTTGCTTTTGGTTACTTATAAAAGCAACAACAGCGTTTGTGGCTTTTCTATTCACTTTATATAGATTCATATTTTATTTTAAATACGGGTTTTGGAAGCTTTCTGAATCATTATAACTCCTCTTTGTTAACTTTTGATTATTAGACCAGTTCATTATAAGACTCGCTTTGAAATAATATAATGATTTATTATAATAAAAATATTTATGACAGCTTTCAGATTCTTTATAACATTTAAATATTTAAAAATCAGATTTGTTAAAACAAAATTGAACATTTTAACAGATTCATTGTAACTTATTTAGATGCCATAATTACTCATTATAAGACATATTATACAGTATTATTCTCATTATTATCGTAATGTATCGCAATCACTTATCTTAATAGCTTACTCTTTTTAACAACACTGTTTTATAAAAGTTTTGTGCCTAATTCTTTTTTTTTACAAAGTGTAATTGATTTTTCCTTTTCTTCGTAGTGTTACACCTCAGTTGGCAACATGAACACCGGACTGGGCATGAACTCTATGAACACTTACATGAGCATGTCTGGGATGAGCACAGCAGCGAACATGACTGCGAACTCTATGAACATGTCGTATGTGAACACGGGCATGAGTCCGTCTATGACCGGCATGTCACCGGGAGCGGGGGCCATGGCTGGCATGGGCGCGGGCATGACGGGCATGGGAGCCGCCCTCAGCCCGAGCATGAGTCCGATGACAGCTCAAGCGCCTTCGATGAACGCCCTGACTTCATACACGAACATGAACGCTATGAGCCCGATGTACAGCCAGTCCAACATCAACCGATCACGCGATCCCAAGACATACCGTCGGAGCTACACGCATGCCAAGCCTCCGTATTCATATATCTCTTTGATCACGATGGCGATCCAGCAGTCCCCAAGCAAGATGCTCACTCTGAGCGAAATCTACCAGTGGATCATGGACTTGTTCCCCTTTTACAGGCAGAATCAGCAGCGCTGGCAGAACTCCATCCGCCACTCACTGTCCTTCAATGACTGCTTTGTTAAAGTACCTCGTTCTCCTGATAAACCGGGCAAAGGCTCGTTTTGGGCCCTGCACCCTGATTCGGGTAACATGTTCGAGAACGGTTGCTACCTGCGCCGCCAGAAGCGCTTCAAGTGCGACAAGCTTTTGAGTAAGGAGTCCGGTCGAAAATCATCCGAAGCTGCGTCACACAGCAGTTCGGAGAGCTGCAACGGCAACGAGTCCCCACACTCCAACTCATCCATCAGCGAGCACAAAAGATCGCTTTCAGACTTAAAATCGAATCCGGGAATGAGTCCCGATCATAACGCGCCCTCGCCGGTCTCACATCACCAACAGCAGCAGCACCTTATGGCACAGCATCACGCGGTTCTGGGGCATGACGCGCACCTGAAGCCCGATCATCACTACTCCTTTAACCACCCGTTCTCCATCAATAATCTTATGTCATCCGAGCAGCAGCATCACCACAAAATGGACCTGAAAACATACGAACAGGTGATGCATTACGGCTACGGTTCACCGATGACCGGGGCGCTTTCTGTGGGCTCCATGGCGAACAAAGCTGGATTTGACTCGTCGCCTTTAGCAGCCGACACATCCTATTACCAAGGTGTCTACTCAAGACCAATCATGAACTCTTCTTAGACTGACGGACTTTTTACGCGCCTGTAAATATTTGTAAAAATAAGCTTTGTGCATATGTATTCTGAATTTTTTGGACGTTTTGCGTTAATTTAGTGGTCACGTTTACTAGTAACTATTTTGTAAAACTGTTGTGAAGAAACCAATGTGACGAAATCTAAGCTGGGGCTTGGAGAATGGACCAAAATAACGCCGAGAACACTGGAAATCTTAACCATATAAGAAGAATTGTTCTTCATTTGTGAAAACCTTATTTATGGCTTGTAAATGTGTATTCTTGTAGTCAACAATATGAAAAAAAGCTATATTAAAGTGTTATTTGAATTTTCAACCGGTGCAAATCCGAGTCTTATTTACATTAAAAGCTTTCACTTGCATCTTCTCGTGTAATGACAAAATGACATCTAATTTATTACCGGACATCAAATTTACATGCATTTAATTGACATGTATAAGTAATATTTAGGCTTTTTGATTTCCGTCGACCACAGTCAAAACATGTTTATATTTTAATGACAAGCTCATTTTAATCGAACATGAATAACTGGTTGCACATTTCTTTATCAGTTATCTAAACACAGCCTCAACAGTAAAAAAAATAATAATAAAATAATTTAAAAAATAACGAGTGTCCCTTAATGTGCAGATAGTGATGAGCTAAATGTGATTCACACCACTCTCTAGGGATTCTTTTTTCACAAGCAATTATCCCGTTTCCCAATAAACAAACATACACCGTTTAAAGACATTTCTGTGAGACGGGGCATGAAATTAGATAAGGGTTTCAAATTGGTCTTTTAACGGTCAATTAATACAGGTACGAGGAGATGAAAAAAACCCTATACTTCTTCGTATGAAATAAACAAGCAATCTTAAAAACCCCACAGTATTTATTGGTTAATAGAACTTAGACAAAATTAGATAAAATATCCAATGTCTACAACAATGTTTGAGTATGTATTGAATAAAGCGTGTAGTGCAGTGTATTGATTTTTTATACTGTATCTGATAGAAGCAGAAACGCCACAATACCACGACCACAAACAACAACAATAATGATGATGATAATAATAATAATAATAATAATAATAATAATAATAATAATAATAATAATAACAACAACAATATTAATAATAATA
>JAYDZG010000011.1:11059996-11072518 GCA_034509265.1 Microcambeva bendego
CCTAATGTCCTGATTCATTGAACCCTTAAATGACAAGTTCTAATGTGTCAGATGTGTCAGTTAGAACATACAGTGTGGTAATGAGTACTGCTTTTGTTATTTACCATTGGTTTAGTACATTTATCTACAAACGTCCATTAACGTTGTACGGAACAACTGCCTTTTATGCTGTTTTGCAGATGCCCTGCAGCTCTTTCCAAGTGACTTCTGGCTTCTCTTTTTCCCTTTTTATCATTAGTCTGAGAGCATATTGTGTGTGGCACACCTGTCAAGGAACAATTTGTACCGCCACAATCAGCTGTACTGACCTGAAGCTTTTTACCTTTAAGTGTTTTTATATCATTTTTGTTTCTGCAAAGCTTCTTCACCTTTACCATTATTACTACATGCCAGAGCCTCCAGAAATGTATTTCTTTTTCATCTTTATAAATATACAACACGACAACTGAAACAGAAAAGCCTCCTCTGAAATACTTGCACTTTTGCTGTCTGGTAATACATTTTATATTTAATATTTTAACTAATAGTTTATCTTAAATGAAATAGAGTTTAAAAGCTACTTCTCATATCTTACTTTTTTATGCAATGTATAAATAAGAACTTCACACTGGGTGTATGCTGTTTGTTATTGATTTGCATTCCTCTCCCAATGGAAAGACAGAAAGTAAGACAAAGACCGAAAGCACATAAGCAAAAAAAAAAAAAAAAATTGTCAGTCAAGATGCCCTTTTGCATAATTAACCCATCACTTTAAAGTGATACCAGTTATCAGCAATGCGTTAGCAGTTGTGCTGCACATCAGTGACTTTTGTCTAAGTAGGCTATTACTTTGGTACTACCATGGCTTACAATTCCTCCAGGTGTGAGGGTGAACACATTTGTTTAACACTCTAAGTTTCAGGCCATACAAGAATGGTACAGACCTCTGCATAAAATACAGCAGGGATTTTATTCCTCTAGACGACACATATCTCCAAGTTCATGTATGATTCTGAGTGCTTTTCCATCAAGTTATCTATTAAAAATCCCATTTTGTCATCTATGCAAAACCTTACAAAATTTGATCAAAATTGTATTCATTTAGAATGTAAAGAATCTTAAATCAGTCAAAGACATCAGACGAGCAGAGTTTCAGCATTTAGAGATGGTCTAAACTGCTATGCCACATTTTCCGGAGCAGTTGGTGATAAACGCCATCCACCCCTCCTTGGCTTAAAGCAATTAATTCAGACACCCTGACATCAACTCTCCAATCCTCTGACAGCTTGGAGCCCAAATCAAAATGCTAGTTCTCCTGGGAACAGCAGAAGATAGCCGGCTCTTTTCTGGACTGTTTGCTCACTGGGCCTGAGAGCAATCTTCCTCGCCGAATGAAATGCAAGGACACAAACAATGTGGCGGCGAGAGAATGGAAGACAGGGAATGAACAGTTTGGACTATTTGCTCAGCAGAAGGGCAGTCACAATGGCTGGCCCATGGCTTTCCCATGCATCAAGCCTCTTAGTCTTAACGCTTCTTTGTTGCTGGGTTTCGTTCAGATAAGAGCCCAGCTGCCCCATGCATTTAATTCCCATTGTACACCATACTGTATAGCCATTTATCTGCATTGAGGTGGCTTTTCGCCATTTTCTTATTTCATGAGTGGGCATCATATCACCAGTGTATCTTGGTGGTCGGGCTTCACCTCTGCATGTGCAGTCGTTTAGGGAGGATGGGCCAGAAAAAAAGCAAGGTCAAGAAAGCGGGTGAGCAAACACCTCAAGTCCTCTCCTTAGCATGCATATGTTTTTAGCTGTTATAATAGCGTCCTGTTTAATCAGTGGAACCTCAAATCATTTCATTCAGCCGAGGCAATGAATAAATAAATCTAAATCCCCTCTCCACCAAAAGAGTTTAAATAAAAAGTGTTAAATGTACTCTGTTTTCCTGAAACCGAGAATTTAAATAGAATAAAACAACACATACCCATAAATTGTACAATTAGGAAACCTAATAATTTTCAAGTGGTCTCTTATTTTTTTTCCCATTACTGTCTACATGAAATCAATTACAATGAATAAGCTACATCCTTTCAATCTCAACAAAAGTTTGGGGAATGCCTCTTGCAGCTCCAGCATGTTCAAGTGAGGTGTAAAAGCATGGTTTGATTAGTTTGGTGTGAGGAAAATTCAGTGACCTGAAAAGAGACCTTCCCTCAACCCCGTAGAACACCGTCAAGATGAAGTGGGCTGTCAACAAGAAGCTAGATTTTCTTCCAGAATCAGTACCTGACCTCACAATGGTGGGGGTGGGCAAGCGATGTTTGGCTACTCAATATTCAGGCTCAGGGGTTTGAAAAGGGATGTCCTACACCCCTATCAATTTATAAATATTGGTTTATTCTAATGAGTGCATACTGTTTGGTAATGTTTATAGGTTAATATATTATTTCATATATTATGTGTTATTTTAAGCAAGACTAAGAAAATACCCCAATAAAATTGAAAGCCCATGTGTATACATGTATGCATTAAGGTTAGGGTGTGTGTGGGATAGTTTCATACAATGCTTCACTGGTGGTAAAGTAAAGCTCTGTTTATGGCTTTTCAGCACTTCTTTAACTTGTGTAATTGATGAGTGCAGAAACATGACACAAAGCTCTAGCGCTTAGAACTGACACAAAATAACTTTGTCATAAGGAAAACAAACACAGATGATGGGTGATTAGCAAGTACCGGAACATCTTAAAGATACTGCTATAAAGAGACAAAACCAAGGAGACGAGAACAAATTGCTTGCTGCATACCTCAAGTGAACACTTGCATTCATCAAAAGCTCTTCATCAATTACTCACAAAATGATGTCTGATCAACAATAGACAAACTTGTTTTACTTAAACACACAACTAATTGTACATGTTTTATATTTGTTGAAAATGTTGCCCATTCTTTCACAGCCTGTGTTGTGTGGATATGTGAGCTTGCTAAGTGTCACAAATAATAAAACATAAATAGATGGCAATGAAAACAGAAAAGATTACCAAAGCATTTAAATGGCCTCAGTGTTTATCAGTCTATGGTAAAATAGATTGTCAACAAATGAAGGAACTTAAGTTTTTCCTCCTCAGCATTCAGCATCCTCCAAATATAACACTGCAGGCACTACAAGTAATGCTTAATGGTGTAAGAGCAAAAGAACTAGAAAAATCTCTAAAGTTCTTCCTTTAGGTGTTAATTAGCAAGAATGTGTTAATAAAAGGTAATTAAAGATGATTGTGAAATCTAAAACAATGCTACAGGTTGAAAAAGACTATCGGGTTATTCTGGAAGAACTTTATAATAATATTTTATAAATGAGTAAAGTCAGTGACAATTACATTTTAAGGTGGCTTTATTGCATTACAGCCTGGGCAGCTTCCAACCCATGAATTTACAAGAAAATACTAAATCTTATTCAATATGAAAAAATCATCTCAACAGTTCCCCATATTAACAAAGATCATGATTATATAAAAACAATAAAGTTTGAAATTAAAACAAAGAAAGGGGGAAAACCGCTGACGAATAACCCTTTAAATTTAATTAAAGAAATTCTGAAAATGTTCCTACTGCTGCTAAAGAAGGTAAAGATTAGCACAACTATCTAACTAAACACAAATGTGTTATTGGCATAGAAAGAAAAACTAAATTATGTTTTTTTTATGATTTGGATAAACATCAGAGAGCATTTTTAATTAATTAATTTAGAACCAGATAATTACAACCGTATAAAATTCCATTCTTTCTGAGAGTTACATCTCCATTAAAAGTAGTAAAACCACATCATAAGACTTTCTTAAGAATCTAAATGGGTTAAAAACCAGGAATGCCACAAAGCCCGCCTTCAGCAGCACCCTATTAAAAAAGCTTCAGGTCGATGTTTGGGGTTGTTTCGGTAGGAAAAACCTTTCTAGTGTCAGGCAAAATCCTTTCATAAAGCTTCTGCAAAGAATGATGAGCGAACGATTCTACCTGGCACTAAAGAGTGCCTAACTTTCATGTCATATCTTCCTTTCATTCTTGGGGATTAGTGTCTCATTCAAGGGTGCAATTACAAAGCTATACAGTGGAAGGGTGGGGAGAAATGAGCCTGCAGGTCTCTTCCATTACATTTCACTTCTTTATGCATTTAAACCAGCAACCTTGTGGCTTAGGAGAGGGGTCGTTTACTACTGGAGTTAACTGAATATTATTGTTACTGCAGCATTGTTAACATCAAAGAACGAGGTAAAAATTCTCAGTTAAAGCATTTTACAGAAGGGGTTCCTTGTTGACTGCAGCTGCTGATTGATTATAGGAGCTAAATGTGATGGTTTAAGTACCATAAATTATGAACTTTGTACAAGCTGCTAAACGGCATAAATTTGTAAATCTTACTATTTATAAAACAAATAAAATAAAAATAACAAATAAAAATCTCCACCCTTAACACGTATAAGCAATATTCATAAGTCATTTCATTGTGTCCTTTTAAACTGTGCAGCTTGTTTGTTTACATTCTTTCGTCTTATTTTTTTTTTCTGTGCCCGATTAAGGTAAAACTTGATTGGCAGTGTAAGAGGCTTAGACTCTTGTCTAATCTGTTTTTAATCATGAACAAATGAATGGGGCCACACTTTATTTACTTTTAATTGAATGACCATGAAATTACCCATCTGTAAAAAAAAAAATTTTGATTTTAAGCACAACTACATAGGAAAGCAGATTTAGTCAGTTGTATATTTATGTCTACACTGAGAAAGGTACTTAGGACTTTATAAAAACACCACTAACCTTTACAAGGGATACATACACATGAGTTCCATTTAACTGTATGCCTCAAATGCATCTTTCTGCCAGGTGTAGCTTTTACGTACAAGGTAGGAGGTGTACCTAACAAGGTCTTTGAGTGTACTTTTTTGGAGTTGTTTTATTAAAAAAATATGATTTATTTTGGTCCTGTCGACAGGCCTGTGAAGTTTAAGAAGCTTAACCAAAGACAGGTAAGTCAGATCTTCTAAGACTTCTAAGCATTCTTCACTGCTCACTTTTTGGAACAAAAGATTGCTTAAATGTATTAAACACATCTTTAACCTGTTCCCATGCTGTCCCCAGACATGTTGATGACTCGGCTTACGTTGAGTAATGTACAACCACAACAACAAGTGAAAACAAAACTGTACAGTTTAGCTTGCGTTGCTAGTGTAGGCAGATCAAAGACTTAGAAGTTCCCATATTTCAAAACCAAAATACTACTGATTTAGCAACATGCCTTAAAAAGGTGTAGATGCTGAATAATCGTTTAATGAGACAAAGTTTAGTAAGTGCTGTACAGTGCTAAGCTCCTGTATGCAAATACAGTGCGCCTGAATGACAACTAACTGAGCTAGATTCAATAGTAAAAGTGGTTTCCTCATGCAAATTTCAGAATGTGACCTTTGAATGGTCTAAATGATGTGAAGACACAGTTACAAAACATCAGTGAATCAATATAAAATAATAGTAAAATATATTTTTTAAAGAGAAACAATTTAACTTGACCCACGACTAATAAAGAACTTAATATTCTATAAGCAACAGGGTAAAAGAGAACATAAAAGATAACAGCTATGTGACGGCCACACTATGTCCCCTCAGTTGGCCCCATTGACCGACTCATGGCACCATCCAGGTATGACTGCAATGTTTAACCAACCATCCATCTTCTACCTGCGGCTGGCAAACAGGCACTTTTGTCTAAGCCGCATTGTTGTTAGGGCCTGCTCTGACTTAGTGGATCAACCCAGTTAATTTCTTCATTGGCTGTGGCTCAGAATCTATGCCTTCTTTAATCTGCTTTTTATTTTTCTGACAGGAACATGCGTTGTGTCAATGCATCTGTGCAACCGGGTGCATTAGAGAAATTCCCATGCCTTGTTCAGCTTTGTATGTGTGGCCACCTCAACTTTCACAATATAAAAACAAGTTAATTTATGTAAGAACACAAATTAACATAACCAGTGTAGTAGCTTGCCATAGTGTAAAGTAAGTGGTTTGATGTTTTCTAGACAGTTTACAATAATAATTAAAAAAACATTATTACATCAAAAAGACTTATGTATTACTTTGCTCCTTAAAATAACTATAAAGTGTATGTGTGTTTTATGAAAAACACCATTCTAGTAAAGTCAATAATTTATTCGTATCATTTTCTTTTACAATGGACTGTCTAAAAGCAACATGTAACTAAGCTCCTGTAAAGCATTTTTCAATAAACTTATATTTAGAATGTTCACAATTATTGGAGAGATCATTTAACTAAGCTTTTAAATCACAGTATAATTGTTTTTGGTGGTTGTCTAGATATTTTCTCACACCTTAAGCTGATATTCATGATCTTCTTCCTGACCTTGCCAAATCTTACTACATACAAAGTACATGCTATATCATGGGCGCAATAAAAAAAATATTTGCATGACCACAAAACTCAAGTACTTACAAAGTTGTTATTACACCAAATGAATACTCTATGTTGCTTTGTTTGTTTATATGGAATTTTAAGATCATGTTTTACACATTACACATTCTGCTCACAGGAAGGACCCGGGCTGTCACACCCACCACTGTATAGTAAATTTTTTGTAAACTTAAAAGGTAGATTTATTACTGTTCTTTATATCAAATTCAGAAAGGCAAAATCAACTTAGACATTTTTATTGGTCAAAGCTTTGAGTGGTGAGATCATGATCTGTTTTAACACAAACTACTAATCCAGTTACAGCAAAAAACAAACAGAAAAACTATACTACATGAAGTGGTAATTATGGTTAGGCTTAGAACAACATTCAATATGTTCCAGATGCCTTAAATAGGCTTTATAGATTATGGTAATTTTGAAGTTGCTACTGAAAAGCACGGCCACGTAGATTAAAAATAAACAACATATTTGCCCATATCTTAATGACCATAAAAGTTTATTTTGTTAAAAACAGTAAACCTGCCAGCATGTAGTTGTATCTCCAATATGTTCTTTCTTAAACAACTCTGTAACTTCCTCTTTTCAGTGTATTTACCACTCACTAGTACTCAGGGTTCACCTTCTACTGACATTTGTGTGAGTGAATAAAATTCCGGTGTTTAACTCGAGTGGAGGTGCCCTATTTTGTAAAACTGGTGGCAAGTTTTGGCAGGGTGTGGTGAGTTTCACTGCAAGACTTCTTGACTTAATGCCCCTTTAAAATAAACATGGCCTCATTTTCTCTTGTAGCACGAACAACTCAGATGGCAGTCTAGCAAACAATGATAGCCTTGTGTCCCCTCTCACTTTGTAAACTAAAAGCAAAATGCTCAGATTAAAATTAACATTTAATTAACGAAGCACCAGCAAAAAGTGGCAGGTCTCTTTTTTATGCTTGTGGGAGGAGATAATTTAAAGTGCTAAAGGGTTACAGAGAATACCACAAAGGTTTTAATGATAAATGTAATTTCATTTTTAAGTAAATGATGCCATTGGAAGCTGTGGTTTTGGGCAATATTTAAGAATTGAAAGAAAGTATCTTGAAAATGAAAATGTATTTTATCCTAATTGTCATGGAGCTGTATTATGTTATACACATCTGTTAGGGGTGTACCTCTCTTCTATTGTTTCACAACTATTAAAGTATTATTTTAAATTATTAAAGTATCTTGTACCTCATACATTAAATTTCAGGTCTGGAACAACCAACGAGGTGAACCCGTGGCATCCCTACCCCCTCTAACCTTTCTGCAACTGCTGGCTAACCACTCATGCTCACAACACCTTCACCTGCGACTCAGCAGTCACGTCTGACCCGGGCACGTATGAGAGATAACATTCGTGTCCACAGTGCTGAGAGAGGGGACAAAAGGAAGTTTGACGTTAATGATTAACGGCGCTAAAAGCCCCTGCTTTTGTATTCCCATGGTACCAAGGCTATCTGGTGGCCATGTGACCTGCATAGAGGAGATTGGGGGGTGAGCGCAAGAGCAAACACAGGTGTTATGTTTGGGCTGGAGTTGCCTTGCTGTTAAGGACAACCACAAACACATGCTGCCATGCCAGGCTCTGTCTGTGCCACCAGATCAAGTTCAATGTGCTCCTCACCATCCTTTTATACAGGTTTCCTCAATACAGACCAAAAAATCTACTCTGTCTGTTAATGTACCAAGCATTTCACACAGCTACCATGTAGTAACTTTCAAACCTCTTGTAAATGTACTGAATGTCGAGAACAATTAGCACACTGACGACAGTAGTAATATGATTAACACATATTTAATGGATCATACAAAAACAAAACTGGATTCTTTATTTTATGCTGTTTTTAAATGGCATTTTAAACCTTTTGTAGGTAAGAATGGTGCATGGCTCATGGGCAGGCAGCCAGAAGGTTTGCTGTATTGTGGTATGTTAGCACATAGCCTAAAGGCTGAGAATTTTGCAATAACTTCTTCATACTCAACTGAAAAATCTTGGCTGTACTTGCTTAAAGCTGTGGTGTCTCTCATGTAAAATGGAAATACATTGAGGTGTTTGGTAGTGATTTAATTAGATGTTAAATGTGGCTTTGTTATATGATCAATTGACAGATTATTAATTTGGTGTAAAATAATAAGTCACTGTATGTATGTATGTATTTTGTTCAACATTTAAACGCAAAAACACTTGCTAAAGATGGCACTACATAAGTGTGTGTAAACTTTGGCTTCAACTGTCTTTAAAGCAAATTTTAAAGATTTATTATTTATATTGATCAATAACACATTTATTTCTTGCAGACTGTGGTAAATTAGACAGATAATGTAGAGTTACAGTGAAATAACTATACTACATGAACATTCACATAGCGTGGACTTAAAATAAACAATATATTTGTCCATATTGTAATGTGTAACAACATGAAAAGAATGTAAATCCATTAACCTTGCATTGCATGTTAGGTATAATATAAAAGCCCAAATTACAGCTGGATCATGTTTTCATCTTACATCAAATTGCAAATTAATTCTGGCCAGACTGCATGCTTCTCAGTGTAATTAATGAGCTCAATCATGTTTCACACAATGTTAACAGGTCCTGTGGGAAACATGTTAAGACACAATTTAACCTTAAGATTTCCAATGTCAATCATAGCTATTTGTGCAGTACACCAGTAGGAACTTGAGCTCTCTGTTGATAAGGTAATCATCTGATAGGAAGGCTCTATCGTCAAAGCCCTTTCTGTCCATCGCAGAAACAAAAGCGATAACAAGAACAAAAAGCTGCAATACACACGTCGTCTCACAAAAATGAGGAAATGGAAAGTCTCCATTATGGAAACACTTCATTTAGCTTTTAATTTTCTGTGTGGTACACCGTAGGTCCAACAGACGGTCCTTTTATTGTGCAGATATTAATATTTGTGTTCTGGCTGCCTTGCAGTAAATTGCCTGCAATCAAACTGAATTAGTCTGGGTCTGATTACAAGTGTAACGATGATAAAGCTTTATTTAAGTAAACACTTCAAATAATAAGAGAGCAAACTTTAATTGAGAGACAAAACTGGCGGTAGACAGGGACAGACAGGTTTTTTTAATCTCAATGTCTGCAGTATGAAATCAAATTAAAGCTCTTATCACATAAATTATAGGCACACAAGACACTATTTTTTAAAAATACAGAAAAAAGCTTAAAAAGAAATATAAAATAGACAAAAAGCCTATAAAGGGAATAGTATTTGCATACAATGCAAACTTGTGTAAAATTGTCAAAGAATTTTGCATTACTCTTCAAATCAGTCAAGGTGTGCTCATGGGTACATACAATTGTAAATAATTGAAGGGTTATGTACAATACTGCTACTGTGGCTGGTCAATAATATCTATTTACAAGTAAGCTTCAAAAAAGAGATTGTAAATTACTTCATTTAAAGCTAGCTTGTTGTGGTCATTGTTATGTTTCCATATTAATATATGTATTTATTAGGATTTTAGCATCATCTTTTACACTTTGCTTAAATTCATGGCAGGACAGGTAGTTACTGGTCACACAAGATCCATCAGTTCAAGTCTAAAGTCACACACAGCAACGATCAATTTTGTGTCTCCAATTAACATCACTTGCATGTCTTTGGGAGTGCATTTAGGCACGGTGAGAACATGACCCAGGATACTCCAACTCAAAGCCAGGACTTTCAAACGCAGGACTTTCTTGCTGCGAGGTGATGTGCCACCCCCATTTTTCAATATAATTGTTAAATTCAGAAATTAATTTGACTTTGGTTTTGTGAACAAAGCTGGTGCCGCTGTCCCTTTTTACGTTACCTATTTAAAATGGAGAAATGTTTTTGAGATATGATAATTTAACCAAAAATAATTTACATACCAGTCATCCTAAAGGTAAATCGCAACAAAATGATGTTATTTTGAATTTTATATATATAAAAAATATGACTGTTATTAATTTTATAATGTTTAAAGTAATACCATTGATAATAAAATATTAAAATATTCTCTAAATGTAAAGTTCTAAAGTTTTTACATTCAATTAAAATAAACCAGATGTTTGTTAGTCATTTACATTTTTTAGCAAATAGCTGAAAAGTGCTTTCATATTATACATTACCGTACTCTAGTTAAAGTAAACAACAGTTCAAAAATACAAACTCTGCTGAAGCCTGTTTTTTTTTTGTTTGGAAATCAGTGTAAGTGTTTGGTAAAGAGATGCGTTTTTAGTCGTTTTGTAAAGATAGCCAGACACTCAAGGGAAGCTCATTACACACTTTGGTGCAAGTACAGAGAAGAGCCTAGATGCTTGCTTTCCAAGAGGATTAACTGGACCGGCCCAGACTGGTGGCTCTGAGGTTGCGTTGTACAGTGTGAGGTTTGATTACATCCTGTAGGTATCTTGGTGCTGCTCAATTTTTGGCTTTGTAGGCAAGCATCAGGGTTTTTTATTGAATGCGTGCAGCTACAGGAAGCCAGTGAAGAAAACACAGCAGTGGGGTGATGTGGCAGTATTTAGGTTGGTTAAACACCAGACGGCCAGCCTCATTTTGGATGAGCTGAAGGCGTTTAATAGTGGACATTGGAGCACCAGCTACACTGGGTTGGAGATTCATCTCCTGGAATAAACAATAGCTCTGTCTTAAGATGAGCTGACATCCATTGTGCGATATCTCGCATGCAAGCTTAGATGCACTCTGAGACTTGGGGGTCTGAAGGAGGACATGGCAGAATCATTGGGTCTTAAAATCATAATTATACAAATGATACAACTATTAATTACCTGTAATTGTAGATGAATAACTTTGTGTAAATTAAAAGAGTAATAATATTGTTGTCAAATATATATTTGTAAACAATATTTTAAATATGTATCTAATATCTACTTGTAGAGCCTCCCGAACATTAAAATGTACTTCAAATTAAAATATAATGGAAATAATAACCCAGATGTTAGAAAGGAAAAACAGCTGTTTTTGCCACCTTTGTGTTCAGTTAATGTTGGGCTAGTCATACCGACACATATGTGCAAAACTCCAAACAAAACATAGTTGTCAGATAATTATATAGAATGCACTTGAGAATTCAAGAGTACCAGGACAAAAAGCAAAGGTTCATACTTCATTACAGGATTAAACGTGTGCCGTAAAAAGCATAGCTGCAAACCACTGCAAAACTACTTGAGGCATCAGCTTTGTTGTTGGAGTATTGTATTGCAAAATAAGTCTGCCTATTGTGAGCTGAAATGGAGCTAATCAAAGTAAGGTAGCAGTGATAAGCTAGGTCATGAAAGGATTGAAAAAAGTTTTGTACTCAATAGTTTCTTTTGATGTGGTGTACAGAGGCACTACGTAAAAAGGACAAGTGTTTCCTAGGAGCTGGCATTAATGTTGAGGCCTTTTGTGTAACATCTAAACTATGATCAGTTGCGACAGTCTAGTAAAAACCTATACTGCATTTAACAGTATCTTTGTAGAAGAAAATACCCTCCTCCCTTATGGACAAATAGAAATGTGGGTTTCCTCCTGCCTCTGAAAGAAAGGTGGATTGGTTACTCTAAGTGTGTGATTGTCCACAGCATTTCCAGGTGGTGTAATTCCAGCATTACTCTGACCAGGAGAAAGTGGTTAGTAGTAAATGAAAGTAGAAAAAATAAAAGAAAATGAGGAGCATGGTGCTTTAGCATAACAGTACAAAATGAATGCAGAACATTTTGTATAAAATAATAATATAATAAAATAATTTTGGGGACTTGTCCAGTATTCAAAACTATTAGATCTTAGTGGTATATTACATGTGAGAATGAGGACATAAAACAAGGGAGAATATAGTAAAATCAGTAGAAAGTAGGTGGATAATAATAATTATAATAATAATTAAAATATTTTGCCAAAAAAGGTGTTTCAATAAGAAATATTATTCCTGGCTTTACTGGCAGATGGGAACAGTTAGCACCAGGTTCTTTCTATGCTACAGTTTGGCAGTTGTGAAGAACAAAATCAAGGAGCATAAACTAAAAGCAAATCTAAAAAAAACCTAACAA
>JAYDZG010000011.1:11084475-11095564 GCA_034509265.1 Microcambeva bendego
TTAAAGACAGCTGTCTTAAATTGTCACCTGTATAAATGACACCTGTCCACAGACTCAATTAATCAGTCAGACTCTAACCTCTCCAACATGGGTAAGACCAAAGAGCTTTCTAAGGATGTCAGGGACAAGATCAAAGACCTGCAAAAGGCTGGAATGGGCTACAAAACCATAAGTAAGACGCTGGGTGAGAAGGAGACAACTGTTGGTGCCATTGTAAGAAAATGGAAGAAATAAAAAATGACGATCTGGGGCTCTATGCAAAATCTCACCTCGTGGGGTATCCTTGATCATGAGGAAGGTGAGAAATCCACTTAAAACTACCCGGGGGGAACTTGTTAATGATCTTAAGGCAGCTTGGACCACAGTCACCAAGAAAACCATTGGTAACACATTACGCCTTAATGGATTAAAATCCTGCAGTGCCTGCAAGATCCTCCTGCTCAATAAAGCACATGTGCAGGCCCATCTGGACACCTGGATAATTCTGAGAGTGTCCACCAGGACATTAAAAATGGGTCGTGGCTGGGTCTTCCAGCACAACAATGACCCAAAAACATACAGTCAAAAAAAGCACATTAAGGTCATGGAGTGGCCTAGCCTGTCTCCAGACCTTAATCCCAAAGAAAACTTATAGAGGGAGCTGAAGGTCTGAGTTGCTTAATGAACTATAGGTGATCTGCAAAGAGGAGTGGACCAAAATTCCTCCTGAAATGTGTGTAAAACATCATCAACTACAAAATAACGTCTGACTGCTGTGCTTGCCCACAAGGGTTTTGCCACCAAGTATTAAGTCTTGTTTGCTAGATGGATCAAATACTTATTTCTCTCTGCAAAATGAAATGACATTTTTATATTTTATGGAATGTAATTTTGAATGGATTTTATTTTTTATATTGATTTAGGATTCAATTATTCTAAATATTTCAGACCTCTGAGAAATTACAAATGAAAAAATAAATTGCTATGCACAGTAGATAAATAAATTACTGAACATTTATCAACTTAAAAGAGGGATTTCATTTTTATTGAATGGTAAGTATGGCACAATAGCTCTGACTACTTAACCAAACTTATGAATTTCTTCAAAACACTGAATGGCTTTAAAACATTGTGTTACTAGTTTTTAATTATATGTAAACTAATCAAATGAATAAAAAGAAAAGTCCATTGAAAATTTAGTCAAATACACACAAAATAATTACATTTCCTTTGTGATTCACACTGATGTAATGATTCAAATGTATCCTGTTGAGTGCAACATGCTGTTAGTCATGGTCCATGTCCTTTGCAAAGCAGACTGCTGTTGGAGTAACATATCACTTCTTCAAATTCCGTGTGAGCTCATATGTTAACAATTTCTTTTTTCCATCAGTAGGGGAGATTAGGATTATCCAGATGAAGATACATTCTTTTAATATTATGACACTAACAATATTAGCAACTTCGACAAACAGCTCTGGGGGAATAATCCAAAACCCCATGGTTTAAAAATGGCATTGTTCAAATATAATAGAAACTGTGATTCAGAAGAACCAGAAAATTAAAGATTCAAGTTGTTTCCCCAACTCTTCTTTAGTTTCTCCTCCCAAAACAACAGGGTGCCAATAGGTCCTGCGCTTTAAGGTCTGATAACCAAACAAAGGCCTGAATAGAAAATTATGCTATTGATGCGCTGGCAAACGGCAAAGGCGTTTTTATCACTACTGCTTTTATTACTTGACACCATTTCATTCATTTCAGTTAGAGGGCTGGGCTGATTATAACCAAATTAGGAATTGTGACCTGAGGAAACATGCAGGGATTTTGATCAGCCACAATGAGTATACAAAAGGATGGTGGCCTAACTGGGACATCAGCACAGCAGGGCATCCTCTTTTCTGTCTTATCCTCTTTGCCCTCCTGCAGTTCAACAAGATAAGTAGCCTGCTTCGCATACAAAGAGGCATTCGGATCAACTCTGGACAAGCAGCTTGACCCTGTCCTCACAGAGTGCCACCACAATACGCATACACTACATATCATCAACGAATCAGACTGTCACACACAGTTCACTGGTTAGACTTCTCCCATCAAAAAGAGGCTACTGAGTAAATGGTCATTTTCATAGAGAACTTCATAAAGCAACCATTCAAAGAAATGTAAATAGAATAATTGCATGTAATGGTCCAAAATATTCACATTTTTGTGACGAGACTATAGTATTACTACATTTTTTAGGTTTTGAACTGATTAAAGTTATTTTCTGTCCGATTCCAGGAACAGCTAACTCATGACCCCTGAGATCTGGGGTTTAAATCTCAGCACTGTGCAGGTTGGTCATCTACAGAGATAGGATGTATTATATCTGTTGGCATCACTGCCCAGTGCATTCGTCAGGTTGCCTCAATGATGGTCCAAAGTTCAAATAAAACAAGGAAGAACATTCAATAAGAATGATCAACTGTGGTGACGCAATAGTACAGGAACAGCCAAAAGGAGAATCAAGTTAATCATGCTAAAACATTATGTATTTTAATATGAAAGGCAGTTACACCTTGTTTGATGAAAGAATAAATAGTGTTAAATCTGATATCTATCTGTAATTTTGATTGATTGAACAGAGCTATCACACAGCTCATGCTAACTGCAATCAGGTATTTCTGTAGTAGAAAAAACAAAACACTCACTTCAACACTCCAACACAACATAGACAAATTTGACAACATCATTGTCAAACTTTATATATAATTCTGAAAAGTGAAATATATTTAGCCCAATAATAACCAATCAGATCTATCTAATCTTTAATTGGGCCATCGACATTGTCTTTCGCCTTTTAATGAGGAGTGGCTTCCATCTGGCCCCTCTACAGGCCTTATTGAGTGCAGCAGACATGGTTGTCATTCTGAAAGGTTATCCTCTCTCCACAGAGCAATGCTGACGCTCTGTCAGAGTAACCCTTGGGTTCTTGGTCACCTTCCTGACTATGGCCATTCTACCCTGATCACTCCCACTGAACAAGCATTGTGCTCTAGGAAAAGTCCTGGTGGTTCAAAACTTCTTCCATTTATGGATGATGGATGCCACTGTGCTCATTGGGATCTTCAATGCTGCAGAAATATTTCTGTACTTCTGTACAATTTCTTGGACTTCATGGCTTGGCTTGTGCTCTGACATGTACTGTGGGACCTTATATAGACAAGTGTGTGCCTTCCCAAAAAATCCAGTCAACTGAATTAACCACAGGTGAACTCCAATCAAATTTTTAATGTGAAGTGGATTGTGATTCTTTTGCATGATTTAAGTGCACGGTGAAGAAAAAGTACATTTGAGAATGATAAAAAACTAAATTCAAGCAATAAACAATCCATTATGCCACTTGCCTTCAATAAGTTTGGATATGAATAGTATGGACATCATTTGCCCCATAGAGCAAAGCACGGTCTTGCATCCCACTGACTACTCTCTGTAATGGTAAATAATATCTTAATGCCAACCTACTTTGGATACATTTACTTTTAAAACAGGCCCCCAAAGCGTGTTCATTGGGTCAGAAGAACATTTTTGCAAATTGTTAATAACTCCTGCCCTAGACAATACATAGATGGTCGTATTATACATTCACTCACTGGGAGTTTAATACTACCTATGTTTATTAAAATACAGCAACAACAAATTAACCTTGTAAAGTTTTTTACATTAGAAACAACAAACTTTAAGAAGCAAATGTAATCTGCTAATGACTGGGAATGTCATGCATGAACTGATTTGAGTAATGAAGAGATATGCCCCAATCTCTCTGATAGAGTATCCACCTAGGCCAAAAGAGAACACATGGATTACTGGTTCAGCTGTGTACAGATGCTTCTGAGCTCTAAAAGAAACAGCGGTTGTTTTATAAAAACTCATGTGGTGACTTGTGTACATTTACAAAGGAGATACTGAAAAAATCACGACTGACATTTAGTTACCTCCAAGTTTCCTGGTCTTTTAACAAGTAGCATTTTGACCAGATTTTATTCAAATGTACAGGCCTTAAACATATTTTTGTGGAAAACCAAGTAGTTTTATCTAACAGATAATAATTGTGGTGTAACCAGGTTATTTAGGTAAATTATTTCGGCTATTTAGATAAAGAATATATATATAGGCGTGGTGCCCTAAGCTTAGGTGTGTCCAAATAACTCCTTGTAAGGGGCAAAAATATTAACTTTGGGGAAAAAAGATTTAGAGGTAATGTAAACTGAGGGATACAAAAAGTAAAGGAACTATTCTTAAAAAAAGCATATGCCGAGGCAACACAGTCCATAATTAACAGCCTCGCCAGGGTTGCAAGATTGCAACAGAGGTTTATATATAAAACACAAAAATAACGTGTCAATCAAACTTTTTACAGCAAGTTGGATGCAGTGGGTGACGGTTAGACCTTTTTATATTCCTACTTTCTAAAACAATTGTTTTTTATTTATATTTTAAACAAAAGGTTTTTTTTATTTATATTTTAATGATAACAAGCCAGCCAAAATTTTGTCCACCCACAAAAGTGCATTTTCCCTTTCAAATCTGCAACTATTAACGGAATTTGCAGAAACACACACAATCTAGCAACACTGAGTTTCATGGGAACATGAGCTGATGTGAAATTGTGGTCAGTTAATGTACTGCAGCTAGCATTATAGGCAGTTAAACACCTGTTGAAAACTGCCAGCTACTGACAAAGGAAGACCCTACTTTGATGTACTGAGGAGAGACGAAAAAAAAGAGAGACAGTAGGCCCCAAATTGGGCAGCCCTGGCTTAGCTCCTCATCAACATCAGCACTACAGAAAATGAATACACTTGTTTTATGGCGAGGCCTGCCTTCAGGTGGCATTTCAATTCTAAACAAAACTGTCGAATATTGTTGAGGTCAGGCCTCTAATCAGGCCCGTCTAATTCTTTCACAAACTCTATAAATAATCTTGTTACCCCCAGGCTCTAGCCACAAAGTTAACGGTTTACAATTTCTTAAATGTCCTGCCTGCCCAAACATTACATTTGTGGTCATCATTTCTTCCAACTAGTAAATCTAGTTTAATCTGACTGCCAGATGGCAAAGTATAATACTACAGAACACACACTGCTGATGCGCCATGCTCCAGGATCAGCCACTGATTGGTCAGTAAGACAGCTGATTCTATTGGACAGAGTGACAATGGGTGGGAACAAAAAACTGCTGTAATTACTGAAATGTCTTTATGGCAGCATATTTGGGGTTTAAATGAAATTAAAAATGGGAGTTAATAGGCATTTTTTTGGAGCTCGTCCATTATTTGAAATTAAAAATGGGCATTTATAGGCATTTTTTTGGAGCTCGTCCATCGGTTTACTGTATATACTCAGCACTCGCTGACTACATTGTGATCTTGAGTATAACCCATTCTGTGATCAATGTAATGAAATGACATGTCATTATTTTATTTCAGCAATGACCAATAAAACCAATCCTATTCATCAGAAGGTTCTAAATATTTTGCAACATGGAGGGTTCATTTGAAATTGGAAGT
This sequence comes from Microcambeva bendego, assembly GCA_034509265.1. NCBI lineage: Eukaryota > Metazoa > Chordata > Actinopteri > Siluriformes > Trichomycteridae > Microcambeva > Microcambeva bendego. The sequence goes on from JAYDZG010000011.1 coordinate 11,090,000, forward strand.
GGATTCCTAAGCCGAGTTCCACTTCTTGTATCTCCTTAAACACCACACAATCATGCAAATCAATCCACCTCCCATTTAGTCCATTATCCAATGTGATTTCTGTATGTCTTTTGTTTGCTTTTAAGATGCAAAAAAACAAAATAGTAGAATTAGTGGGTCTTTAATACATTTTCCAGTAGTAAGCCTTCACAAGCCGGTCAGACTACTGACTATTGTAGGAGTCACTGGTCACAGTCTAAGCCAAATCCTTCGCTGTCCCAATCCTGCCTTGATTCTTAAATCTCACTTACATTTAAGCTCTGACCACCTCTTAAGCCAAAGCAGAGCCTAAGCTCTCCCATGAACAGCAACACACAGAGGTGGGCTTTTTTTAGCAACTATGGTATCACTGTCCGCCTTTAATGGAGAACTCTTTCAGCAAGCATAAAGCCATTTGCTTTAATGAGATTACAATGGATGCCATGAACACAATTTCTGACAACTGAGCAAGTGTTTATGCATTTCCCCTTTTTGAAAGAATTGAAAGGTACAAAAAAGACCAAATATGTTAAAGAAAATAACCAAGCTTGTGACCATGAATACATATTGTAGTCATGACAAGTCAGATGGTAAAATATAGCACTATGTTTGGGGAAGATATGCAAGTAATGCAGACCCCAAATTACTGTTAAAAAGTAACTGAATAAACCAGTTAATCAGATACATTAAACAATGCCAGTTATTCAACCAAAATCACAGGGTCTAACAAGAATTTATACAAAAGCCAGAACCTGACACGTCATAACAATCGCTAAAATACAAATTATTTTTGTATTATAACATATAAAAGCTAAAAAAATAAAACAAATATGTTGCTCATAACAGGTAAGCTGCAGTTAGGTGTTATGCAAGGCTTTTCTACCAACGGTAACTTTCGAGAATGACACAATATTACAAATTTGAGACCACCAGGTGTGATGGGCCTTAGAAGTAAGTTTTTTTTATCCCATCTGTTTTTTCTTGCACAAAAGCCAGACTCTAATTTGCCATCATCAGTTGTCTTTGTTAACGTAGGACTGGTATTTGGAAATAATCCTCTTCCCATAGAATATCGCCCCAACAGGCATGGGCAGGACCAGGTCTCGAGCTCTTTCAGAAACAACCCTTTGTGAGTTATACCACGTTCAAGGCTGAGTAAGTTCTTTCTTAAGAAATAGAGAGGAAGGTTGGACAGGATGTAACTTGGGTTCATTGTATTTATCCGTTAAAATCAAAGTCTGATTCTTTACTGAAAATAAAGTCTTTCCAAAAGAATAAAAAATAGATATAATAATAAACAAGTATCAGTTTTAACAGTGTTTACATGCAATATAATTTAATTGTTTACTGTATTTACTTATTTTAATTACTGACTAAACTATTATTAGTTTGAATAGCCTAAGGGTGGAAAAATCTGCAGACAAGAGAGACTTTGCATGTGAATATTCTGGAAATAATCAAAATTGGATAGCCGGTCCCATTCTCAAATTTTTCTTCATTACTACCTTATGTCCTATTTTATATTTCACAGCACTTTGCCCTGTAACTACAAGAAAACAGTGGAGAGAAAACAGAAAGAAAACCATTCCAAAGTTGAATAATCTGATTTGGACTTTTTACTTACTTAATAATTACTGGCATTGGAACTAAACACCTTGCCTGAATGATGTCACTGTTGCTATAGTTGGCAGGTTTGGGATTATCCAGCCAAACTGGGCTTAATTCAAAATTGTTTTGCATAGTTTGTACCTACATCAGAAATGAAATGGCATTCATTATTTACATAAATAAAAAATATAATCAATAATACAGTTTTTCATTTTATTTGTTTATTAGAGATGTACATCCCTAATAATAAGGGGAAGTTATTAGAGGCAAGTTAAACACATGTCTATAGGAGCCATGTGACTGTGACACAATTACTCTCAAACTGGGATAGCAGGGCTACATGTAAAAAGGTCTTGCATAAACATTACTAGACATTTTCTTTGTACCATTGCTGCTTAAACAGCCTCCACTCTTCTGGGCTGGCAATGTTTTTATACAGTGCATGTGTGGGAGACTGTGTCTATTGAAACAAAGATCTAAATGCTGTGAGGCGAGATGCTGATGATGGAAAAGAAGACCTGGCTTGCCTCCATGTAAAAATTTTCACTGGGGTTGAAGTCAAGGCTCAGTGAAAGACACTGAAGTTCCACCACAACACATCATCAACCCATGTCTTTATGGGTTTATTTAAAAAATGGAATGATGAAAATCTTCAGGTAACAGGTAGAACAACTGTTACTTAATAATTGGGTGTCCACATGTGTTTGGCAATATGGCTTATAAAACATTTGATATTTATATGGGTCACTATAAGGTTGCTGTTTATAGCTTTAAAATACATTCTGATGTTTGTCCAGTGTACATCAATAATAAATCCAAAAATAAAATAAAATAATTATCCACAAAAATTCAGGCAAAATCCATTTTACTACAATCAATTTGTGCGGTTTAAATGCTGTGACATATAGTGAAAGGTCTGAATAACATTGTAAATAGCAAGTTGCAAATGCTGATTGATTGTTTAGATGCTCCTTGTAATGGCAGGCCACTCGAGGTCACTCCTGTTTACTCCTCAAATCTCATAAAATGCTGTGGGTGTGTTAAAATGCTTCCAACCGATGGATTGTTTTGGTGTTCAGACACTAAAAATGACTGTTCATGGTTTTTCAGTTAATTGGCCTCTACGGTGGCCGAGAAGCGCAAAACCAATTACCATTAGAAAACCACATTATAAAAATAAAAACAAATATACATTTTAGAAAACAAAATTACAGACATAAAATCAAATTAATATTTAGAAAACAATATTATAATTACTTAATCAAACTTACAAGTGGTGAAACACTCTACAAATGGCCAGACAGATATAAAGGAAACATTACACAGGAAGTGCTGGTTTCTGACAATCAATTTGTTTTGCGGGGGTAAATTGAGTTAGTGACTCTCACACACATCACCAGCAGAATCCTTCATGTGTACATACATCATGTAAAACGGGATTACACTTACAATTCTGGTAATTGCTGTGTGTGTGTGTACAATGCTTTATATTTCATTTTCCTTCACAAATACCACATCAGCAAATATTTAACATTTAATTTGTTTTAAAATCAACTCGATCTTTTTATTTAAATTAATCCATCACTGTGGTAATCTTTATTTTGGTGTTTGATGAGAAGGAAAATAAAATATAAAGCCTTCTACACACACAGAAATAACCAGAATCGTAAATGTTATCATATTTTTTTACTTGATGCATGTAGTTGGATTCTGCTGATGGTGTGGTGTGTGTGTGTCACTAACTCCATTCATGTTTCCACCACTAAACAAATTGATTGACAGCTGTCAGCAACCATCACTTCCTGTGCAATGTACCTACCATTTCTGTCTGACTGGTCATTTATAAATGTGTTTCTGCGTTTGTAAATTTGTTTCACCACTTGTGACTTCGTTTCGACTTTTGTAAATTTGTCTTTTAAAATATACATTTGTTTTTACTTTTGAAATGTTAATTTGTTTTGTACTTCCCTGCCACCATAGGCCTCGATTAAAACATTTTGCTAAATAAACACATCATACAACGGTGTCATCATTTAGGAATGGTATGAGGGATTAAAGCACTGAAGTATTACTGTAAGGTGAACTAAAGTAAATCCAACAGCCAAGTTCTTATAAACAAATCAAATGCAATAATTACCATGTTTAAGGATAAGTCTTTGTTCCTGTATTTAGACAAAATATTTTGAGCACATTAAAGACTAAAAAAAATGCTTGTCACTTTCAACAAAAAAGGCATAATAGATGATAGCACTGATAGTAAAGGCGGACAAAAAGGAGCGGCCTACGGCTGCACACAAAATGTCCAACCGCAACTAAAAGTGAATCCATTTACTTTACTCTGTTTACTTTGTACTTTTGGCTGGCGACAAATAAAAGAGGAGCCAATTGAGGGGCAGGAGCCTCGCCTTGCAGTCTTCTTTCATAGGCTACTTTTTTCCTCCCTTCCACTGCTTTAAAAACCAGCTTGGCAAATGCCCTGGCAGTAGTGAAGGAGGGAAGAAAGGGAGCTGAAGGCTGAAAGAATAAAAGAAAAGCACAGTAACATCTGCAGCAGCTTCCAGACAGACAGTTGGGGTGTGAATAACTCAACACTCAGCTGCCCTGACCTCTGAACAACAAAAGACGGGGATGTATGTCTGAGGAGCTACGAGTCGGCGAGGTGAACGCGATTTATTGTCCTGGCTCAGGCTGAAAACCGTGCCACTGGGGCACCCGGCGCCACATGCCACCGCGACTGTCATAGTTGCAGCACAAAGATCATGTCTCGCCGAGCAGTGTAGGAATGAAGCATAAATTGTCAATGCACACGTGCAACTAAGATGCTTGCAAAACAGACTAAATGCATAATTGCTTTACTAAAAAAGAGCAGATAGGATGAAATCAGTAAATGTGAAAATAAGCAAAATTATATCAAAACAAGCCTAATAAAATTCATCACCTATACGCAACAAGTCATCAGAATCAATACTATTTTACTCTCTAAATCAAAGTACAAAAGGGCAATTCTCTTAACTTGATATCAAAGGAAGACTCAACAAAGCAAGTGTGTACTTCACGACTTAAATCTTACAAGTTCCTAATCCTTCTGAAGTCCGAGTGGGACCTTTCGTCTCCATGGAAACACTGGGGCATTCAACCAAGTGATTGCCTCCAATGAATTTCAGATAAGACGAAATGGAAGTGAATTGATGTGATTTTAATGCAGAAAAGAGCAGCAGAGGGGAGGTCCACTCGGTTCATATTTGAATAAAGCAAACAGAGAAGACAAAAGCCTGACAGCCGTAAATGACATTGTCAGTACAAAAATTATCAGCCAGTTTACAATCTGTTTGCTCATGTAGAACAAACAGAATGTGTGTGGCATCCCCTGGCTTTGTGAATGGCAGGGCCGCCAGCAGCCAACGAGAGAAAAGCAGATATCTGCACCCCCAACCACCTCTGCTACAATTAGATAGCAATTTGATGGGCTGACAGAAAGGCTGCTTCTTTTATTTTTAAAGGAAAGGTCTCTTTTATAGCTTTCACTTATGTAGAACTTATCACAGGTCTGCCAACAAAACTAAAAGAACTGCTTAAATATTCTTGAGGTACTAGCACGGGGCAAATCACAGATCTAATAGAAGGCACATTCCAGACCTCAAAACCTCAGTCACCTAGCAAAGGTCCACTTTCCCCTCTATGTTCATGCAGGGGGAGATAGGGAACACTGGGATGCTCCTTAAACATGGTTTCGGAGAGCTGTGTTCAACCTCCCAGCCCCCTCCTTTTTGAGCTTTTTGTCACTTGTTTTGTTTTGAGCTTGTTAACTTCTCAATGGCTGCACTACCACAAGCAGCTGCCCAATTCACAAGGACCTGGAAGGCATTAATGTTTAAGGCAAAAAATTTACCTTTTCCCTTGATGTTATAGCTAAGACTATTCCTCAAAAAAGTAGTAATG
>JAYDZG010000011.1:11146661-11157590 GCA_034509265.1 Microcambeva bendego
TGTGTGTGTGTGTGTGTGTGTGAGTGTGTGGTCAGTCAGTTAGGCATGGATATTTGATTATAAAAAATAAAATACACCCAGGTTCAGGTGAGAGTGAAGGGTGAGAATTCATTGCCCACAGATGCCCTAATAATAGAGTAGTCAGAAATGCTGAACTTTTTCATATATGAACAAAATGTAGATATACATTTTACATATACAGTATATATTGCCTAACATGTAAATGTGACTGCAATCACAACAGGATACTTTACAGCCAGCTCTTGGGGAACTTGTTCAGTCACCATTTATGGTCTGGCAACCTGCTCCAGCTGTCGCATCTCACTAAATTAATTATTGACCAACCAGTCAATATTTCCTGTGGAACACCATGACCTACATGAGGTTTTGAGCAGATAACAGGTTTGCATTCAATCTCTGCACCACCCCTTGATTGTGCCATGAAACCTCACCTGTGTACTACACCACCTCCTATTTCAACAACTGTAAAACTGGACAATAAATATCAAGGACTGTTAACCCCTGTCACTGCAACAGGTATAAGTGTTAGAAGGCTAGACATAGACATCACCTATAATTTCATCAAGCACAGGGATGAATAAAAAATAATAAAAAAAACAACTAGGCGTTATAATTACAGGATGATGCCCTTTAATCTCATGAATGCCCCAGACATCTTTTAAAGTTTTTCTAACAAGGCATTCTGGGGGCCATTGAGCTTTACACAGTCCTGACCAAGCTGCTTAAAAATAGCATGTTTGGTTTCTGAATGCACAATGTTGGCTGAATGTTTGCTCAATGTTGGCTGCATGTCTGCACTGTGTTGGCTGCATGTTTGCATGTCTGCACTGTATTGTTGGCATGGCTTAGGGTGGCTCAGTGTGATCTCTGAAAGTGCACCTGAATGAAGGCACTGGCTGGAGGGGAAAACAGTTGCTGGTCTGGAAAGACTATAAGAACATTTAGGCACACATTCTACCTCTCAAGCTACATTTTTGCCAATATTTGTGCATTTTGGCATATTTTGTGTGTCCAAAAAGATACAGTGTCAGTGCTGATCAGAACTAGTGATCAGAAAACAGGCAGCACAAATAGCAAAATACTTCAACACCCGTTTGGAGCACTGACACATGTAGCAGAGAATTAAGCAATCACTATTGATAAGAGCCAACTCAGTAATTCAGCTACCACAGACTCCTCCTTCCCAGCTGAACTGAACACATTCAATGCCTGCTTGGAGACCACTGCAAATGCTCAGTTAACCACCACTACCCTACCCCCCACCACAGATGATCAAGCACTCATATTGAATACAGATGACGTGAAGAGAGCACTCAGGAGGGTCTCAACTCAATAAGCAGCAAATCCAGATGGTATTCCTAGTCAGGCCATGTGCCAACATGCTGACTGCAACTTTCACAGACATGTATAACATTTCCCTGTCAAAGTCTAACATTCCAACTTGCCATAGTCACAGCCATCTTCCCAGTCGCAAAGAAATCATTATCTCACACATGGATTACTAGCACTACATTGCTTTTACACTAACAGTGATGAAATGTTTTCAAAGACTGTTTTCAGCTTTTATAAAAGTATCATGCATAGCCAATAATAAAGTAAGTGAATTAACTGATATCTTCTATACACTATACAGCTAAAGGTAAAGGGCATCCCCTTCCAAAACCACATGCATTAACATGTTTTGCCTCTCCTGCATCCAAAATACTGAGTGTAAGGAGTAGGGAGACTCTTGGCCATATTGTAAATAGAAATATATCCTCCGCTGCAACTCAAGCATATCTAGATGGTGATCTGATCAAAAGTGACGAAGCATCCCAGCATAAGACTTGGCCTAAGCTAGCAGAGAGTTGTTATGACAAGGTTTATCATTCACATCAGCAGGTAATTTATATCGGCCCTCAGCTTTTCTAGGCCATTATCTCTCTGTAGAACTTAGCTTACAAATGTAAGGTCAATGCTGGTAGCTGGTTCTCACACCTAGCTGTACAGAAGGAGGAGAAATGTGGGCACACTATCACGTAGCCCACATTGCGGGTTTCTGGTTGAAAACTCCTCATGCCATCTATATCATCCACCAGAGTTAGACCTCTTTACTAAGCGTACACTGATGATGTCAGATATGCATTATGTCTTTAGAATATGTTATATTAGACACTGGGCAGTAGAGTAGTAGAAATAAAACCTAGAATAAAAAGTTACAATTACTGGCAATTACATATATAATAATTATATATATATATATATAAAGTAAGTGAATTAAGTGATATCTACTATATAGTATACAGCTAAAGGTAAAGGGCATGTATGCAAATGTATGCAAAACTCTTGACTGGACCAAAACGAGAGCAGAATCTTAACCTCATTGAGCAGCATTGGGATGAACAGTTAAACCAGTATTTTTTCCCCAGAATGAAAGTTTTAAAATCTAATAAACTAATAAACTAAACTGGATACAAAGATACAAAGGAAACAGATGCTTTAAGGAAACATATACTTCCCATTAGTACATATTTGAGAAAACAAATATAATCATAAATTCATAAAAGGAATTTGGACGAACAAAGTCCATGTTTATTAAAAGTTTTTAGAGGAACTATAACATTTTCCTAACAAACCTTAGTCATAAGTGAAGTCAGATTTGTAAATATCTGCAAGATCAATTCTAAAGGGCAAGTCATAATTCTCTTGTATTTAGGCACAGGGGTGCCAATTGTTATCAGAAATGTTTTTATAGTTGTGTGCTATGACAACTGTATCTAACATTAAGACTCCATCTCCAGCTTAAATTTTCTTAAAAAGTACAGAACACCAATAGACAGGTGGAGAAAATTGCAGTGTGGCACTATGGGTACTTTTCTGCAACCTTTGTTTTTGAGAACCAAGTGGACTATACTTGAACATTCACTCAGATGGTACAGTGGTCCTACACAGCAGGTCCTAAAGACATAAAATACTTTCCTCAGCCATCTGTCCATAGGACATTTTGTATGTTCTCTGGGTATTTACTCAGTTTTTGTCTAGGTAAGCAATATTAATGAAGACAGCTTAAATATGCACAATAGTACAGTTGAAAGTTTACATATACTCATATGTGCACTCATATTTTGGGTGTATATGACCAAAACACATGGCATTTTTAGTTGCATTGTAACCACCCCCTTTTTTCTAATATGACTTTAATGTTTCCAGTTGGTTTGCATTTGTGGCTGCCCCAAATGTTCTCCAGATATGATAATCTATCTACTCCACAATATGTAATATTTATTGGCCACATAATAGAGATACTCAGTTTGAGGAACAAAGAAGAAACTATTGAGTAATGTTGAGCTTACAGTGTTTGTTAGCTTTATATTTATTATTCAAAAAGTGCTGCTGTCATGAACTCAAAGATCTTACATGTGTTTGTCATAAATGCAAATAAAAAATATCTATGACTTGCAAAACAAAGCCAATCAAGTGTCCTACAAATAAAGAAAATGCACATAAGATGAGTTTCCTTAAACTTAAAATAAAGAAGCCCTAGCACAGTTACTGAGAGCTACACATTTAAGTTATTTAATAACCAGAAGTAACAATAATAAAATACACTACTCACAAAAAGAAAGATATTTGGCTTTTGGTGGAAATTTATGGAAAACTTAAAAAGTTCATGCTATAGTGATATTATATCATGAATGTAGGGCATTTCAGTAGAACCATGCAATGGTGATTTCCTAATCTCAAACAATTTATTGAAACAAAATCCAATAACCCAACTAAAATGTCTCAATGTCAACTTGTCATGTGCCCTTGCAAACTTCAATTGCAGCTTGACAACGACGTCTCATACTGTTCCTAAGTTAACTTATTGTCTGCTGAGACATGACATCCCACTCTTCTTGAAGGGTGAAGGGTCATTAAGGTTCTGAGGTACCGAGTTAAGAGCCTCTACACGGCGACTGAGCTGATCTTATAGGTTTTATATGGTTTTCAAGTCTGGAGAAAGTGCAGGCCACTCCATTTGAGGTCCCCAGTCTCCAGCAGCTGTTTCCTAATGATGAGACCTTGATGAGCTGAAGCACTGTTGTCCATGAAGATGAAACGTCTGTGTTGTTCAGGCACAATGACTGGATTAAAGTGTAGGGCAGTTCTGTATTGGCTAGACAACCCTGCCCACACAGTAAAAGCTCCAACACCAAAGGCCAACAGTGGCTGATGCATAGCGCTCTCCTTCACGCCTCCAACATCGTTGGGCATCATTTCTGCTCAGTGTGAATTGACTTTCATTACATCACTGAGGCCGACTGATCCTTCTTTCAGCAAAAATGCTCCCTTGCCCATTCAAGACAGTCAGGTACCCTTGGAGGTCATCTAGCATGCAGACAATGCTGATTTAAACCATTTTAAATAGTACATTGTGACACTTGGGTGCCTCTCACCTCCCTTAAATGTGCCTGGAGCTGTGTCATCCTCATCCGCTTTCACAGGGCACTGTTCATAATGAAGCGCTCATCAGTTTGGGATGTGGCCAACGGATGTCCAAAGGAGCCTTTCTGTGACTCTTCCAGTCTCTCTGTATCTCTGTTGCAACTTGATAATGACACTCTGTGACACTCTGAGCTCAGTGACCATTGCTTGAGAACAGCAAGTTGTGCAAAAAGTACTGAAACACTGAACACTTTGACATGTGCATTCAAAAGTTCACATTAAGTTCACCTGTAAAGATTAAAGTGCATTTGAGGCTCATCCTGAAATTTCCATCGAAAGCCAAATATCCTTAACTTTTTGTGAGTAGTGTAATTCTAGAAGTTTTTAATTTACTTTTTTAAATGTTAAAAACAGAAGATAAAACATGGTAAACAAGATAACTAAGCCAATTATTCTTTTTCATTGTGAACTACAAGACCATCTCATAAAATATTTTTTGAACAAATTTTGTCTTTTCAGGTGTTTTACTTTATCATGTGTCTTGTATTTACTTTTGTGTAAACAACAGTTTATTGATGCTGTGTTTATCACATGCATTTACATTGACTAGAATCACCCCCACAAGCAGATGGGCCGCGTAGTGTCCACTACTTCTTAAATTCTTACGTCTAAAAAGATAAACATTATTACAGCATATTATCTTATTATAACAATATTGTGAAATCATTTATAGTGTATTAGTATATTAGTATTTTGTATAGTGTTGTACATATGGGTAGTGACTTCATATTTGCACTAAACCTGCAAAGACACAATGCTGACATCATTTAATATTTTACCAGAGAGTATGGCTGCACCTGTATGGTGAAACTGGGTAGCAGCTCAACAATGTCTTTCATCTAAATTCTTGATCAACTCTTGGGTCTACACTGCTATGCAAACATTCTGTCACTATCGGTGCAAAAAATCTCATAAGTAATGCAGATGATTCCTATTCATCATTCTTGTAGACAAAACATATAAAAGCTGCACACGGAATGCTTTACGTCATGGTACATTACCATTATTGAAACAAGAATAACCATTTTTATGGTTGGACATAACCCATAATTTGAAAAAAACGATATAAGCTTTTTCTAATATTTGCTAAAACTTGAAAGTATTAATCATGCAGATTCCCAGTAAAACATTCAGTGAGCCCTTTCACTGATTCTCTAGATTACATGGTATTACAAGTATTTACATGGGTATTTACAAAAAAAACTTTAGAGCTTTAGAGCTGCCTACTAGTACATGTCTGACCCAACATACACTGTAGATTGACACAGTCCTGGACCAGTCAGAGCAGTACTACTGAACCAACATAAACTCACACATGTACAGAATTAACAAAGAAACATACTTTAACTGTACGATTAAATAATCTCCTTGAAATTAAACATGATTTTAAAGCCTTCATGAAAGCTGATTCTGATTATGTAGATTGCCTGTCTATTTGTTCATCACATCACAGAAATGTTTTATACATCAGCTTTCTTTATAAATGAAACTTTCAGAATAGGAAAAGAGATTAAAACATATGAATGACAAAACATTGTAGGCTCTACCACATTAAACCAATCAAATTCAAAATACAAAAAAGCAAACAACAAAGAGCCGGTTTGTAGCAAATATATATCTATATATCTATATACCTGCTATGTGCTAAGAATAACTAAAAAACATAAATGATAGTATGATGAATGCTAGATTGTATCCTTGCAGTCACATACTTTGTGATTTGGAATGCATCCAAAATAAGTAACGTCCTATTTCAAATCAAGCATTTATGTGACTATTTAAACAGGTTTGAATATTTTATGTGACATAGATGCAACACATATATATATATATATATATATATATATATATATATTTTTTTTTTATTACAAATTTAAGAGCTTTGCTAGATGAAAATGGGCCTTCTGCTATGCTAAACTAATCTAAACCCTATCAAGCATTATGGGGGCCAAATACTCACCCCACAGATTTTATTCAAAATAAAGATCCACGATGGAATATGCAAAATATGCTCCTTACTAGTACATGTAAGCTTTTTATAGACAGTGTGTAACTAACATTTTAAACACCTAGGTACAAACAAACACACACACACACACACACACAGAGAGAGAGAGAGAGAGAGAGAGAGAGAGAGAGAAAGAGAGAGAGAGAGAACTTTTATTAAATAAACTCTGTCACATGTACAGGGGTATGACTCACTTAGGGGCAAAAACTCAGAGCAGTATTATTTCGGATGTGTTCATTGGTGGCTCCCCAGGGCATAGTTGTGTAAAGCACATTAATGTCACATCTGCCACCCTCAGTTACTGTTAAAAAATAGTATCAATCCCTAAGCATAAACACAGTATATACACACATGTAATTTCCCTGTCTACCAACACACACACACACACACACACACACACACACATATCATGGAAAACATCATTAAAGAAAGTGGTCTTACTGCTTTGTAGGCTGGCCAAACAGAAATATTATCAATCAGTGTTAGTCTGGGATACTTGGATGACTTCCAACTCTTTTACAGTTCACAGCTTTTGACTGACCTGGGGAAATACTTTAATGACCGCTGCCAGACTGTGTCTCAACACAGCATAACTGGGTGGTCTGGCTCAGCTTGTAACGGCACTTATGATGTACAACATGTAGTCAACTCTATGTATTGCTATTACAACAAATAGTACCCCATTTTTGCTGTAAATAAACATGTATGCATATTTACATTGCCTTAATTGGTCTAAATGACAGTACTCGTCGATTTTTCCCATAGTTTGTCCCAGACTTGGATATGAACTGACCAGTCCTAAAAGATAAATCGAATAAAACATAGGTAAAGTATGGGTTTGTTTAAATTTGGGTTATTATAAAATTAATTTGTTTATTTATTATTAGAATATTCTAATTTCTAAATTATCTTGTCTGCTTAGGACTTTATGATGACTGATCACAAATTATATTTATTATTTTGACTTTTATTTAAAATAATAATAATAATAATAATAATGACAAATGTATTGAATATTTGTTAGGACAACCTGTGTGTGTGATTCATTACAAATGTAGAGCCCAATTTATGGTTGCTTGATAAAAAAGGATTATTATTATTATTATTATTATTATTATTATTATTTTTTTTTTTTACTATTGTTGTTGTTGTTATTATTATTGTTATTAATATTATAATCATCATTTTATTATTATCATCAGCTATACTTTTTGTTTCTGTACCCTGATGTGGTATGACTATCTGATATCTTCAACTGGTGTAGACTACACAAAGATGCCCTGAGTTTTATATGAGTCATGGCGCCAAACCATGAGAGCTTACCGTGCCTCTTAGAAGTGCTCCAATGCAACCTTTGCATCTAAGTGCCCTGCTCCCTTGTCTCATCTGTGATTAATCAACCGTTAAGTTTTATACCCATTTGGTAGAGTTTACTTTTGCACTCTCTCTCTTGTTCCTACTGTGCCTGCCAGGATTAAAGTGGTTAGTGGGTTGAGTGTTGTATTCTCACTCTTTAAAAAGAGGGTCAAGCCAGACATAACCGGGGTATTTTTGATTTATTTGTATAATACAAATAGAATAATTATTTCCCTAATTACTGTAAATGCTAAGTTGTGTTTTCATGTGGAATCAATCAAGTTTGATGCCGGTAGCGATAAGGCACTTTTGAAGTTTTTCAGTATATGCTAGTTTTTGGGGTTTTTTTTGGGAGTCCAGTCAAGGTCCAAAATGACTTCTGTTTCACAACTGGGAGTTAGGAAGGGATACTTAAGCTTTCATGACTGAGCCAAGGCTTTCTAAACATTTTTCCTGAAACTAAAATTAGCTCCATAATGACAGTGTTATTTCCTATTCTCTAAACAAATCTCCTCGTTCTCTTATATTTTTCAGCTATGATGCAGATAGTACATAAAGTAAACGTAAAATGCCATATTATGGTAATTCCTAGAACACACACACACACAATAGAGCAACCTCTTCGTGTTTTTAAGCCACTATTCTAAGAACGATATTTACAAGTTTCTAAAGTCTGTCTGAGGGAATTTATGCCCATTCAGTCATAGGAACATTCAGCAGAGCTGAAACATATTAATAGATACTGTAAATTAGAAGGAGTTTCCCTAAGTTTCTGTCCATGTGTGCATACATTTACTCACAAATCCCATTTTAGAAAGAAGTTGGGACATTTCGAAAAATAAAATAAAAAAGCAATATATGATTTGATTCTTGATTTTTTTATTTACCTGGAAAATGTAATAAGAAAAGAGTTCTCAGTAATGTCTGTTCCTAAGAAGTAGATGCTAGGCCTTTATGACAAATTTCAATGAACAATCATCAAATATGACACTGGCAAAACAGCAACAAATAACGTCTTATGTTCACAAACCACTAAAAGTCTCATTATTATGAAAGATGATGATACACAAGAGTTAAGATGCTTCTGTCTCATTCTTATATGAAATGCATAAACACATTGAATGAGCGGACATGTCCAAGTGCTTGTGTCCTCTAAATCAGTGGTGCACATTTAATTGCAGCTACATTAATCTGTTGTATTTCTCCTAATGAGTTCTGCATTAAATTTAACAGTAGGTGAGGAATTTTAAAGAGCCTTGACTATCTTTTGATCAGGCAGTGAAGTTCTTCAGGGCTGGGTATTCGGACGGACTTTACAGCGTACAGTAGAGTGTCCGGTTACCTCATGGTTTAATTTTCTGCTCTCATTAGACATTCTCCATGGCAAGTTAAAAGTCAAACGGCTTATTTAAGCCGTGGACTGGTATGCTGACAAGATATTGCCAGGGCAAAATGAAAACCAAATGAGAAGTATAATGGTATTTGTAGTCAGCTAATGGAAACATTAGTGAAACCCAAGAACCAGTAAAATTTGGCCCTTTATTTTGTATTACCCTAAAAAACCTACATCCTAACATATATATACATATATAAGTGGAATGCAAGATTGCATGTGTTTTCTTCTTATGAAAGGACCTCATTGTGCAAGGAGTAAACAGTAGCTCTTTGTAAAATCTTTGTAAATGTATAACAATGTCACTTTCAAATAGTTCAAGATTTAAGCAAAGTGTTAATTAAAAAAGAAAGCACTTATTCGTATTTGTAATGCAAAATAAGAAATTAATAGAGCTAGTGTATTTAGACTCACTAAATTATTATTTTCAAGATCCACATATAATTTAGATTGATTTATCCCATACCAAATATGCTATTGATTTAGTTTATATATGATTTTAAATGTGAACATGAGTAATGGCCATGACAAAAACTTTTAAAACATTACAAATTAAATTCAGGTTAAAATGTATCATCCTTTCTGTGACCCCTAACCCACACAGCATAGCTTACTCTAACATTTAAGCATCTGCTGTAGTTGCTGTGGAATTTCACTGGCAGAATCATGCCCACACTGAAAACAAACAGGTTGGACCTGGGACAAGAACATATGCACTGCCCACTCCTGACAGCTGTTTCCTGCTTCCTAAATACACCCAGCTGCTATGTTCCAAGAGAAGGCATTGCTTTGGATGGGCCATCGCTAGGGGTCAAGGGAAAGAAAAATAATGCTGGTTTAATAGTGACCAATGATGGGACCACCAAGGAGTCCTTTAGTGAATGAAGAGTGGATGAAGATGTAAGGGGAAATTCGGTCAAGAATTCACAAAGGGATGCGCAGGAACTGACCTTTGAAGCTGACTTCCTGTGCTACTGTCAATGACCCTAATTTACTTTGACATGTCTCTGAAGGTGAACAGGTGGGAAGTTTTTTTGTAACTTTAACTTGAAAGTGTAAGAATTGAGCTTTAAAATACAACTAATTATTCAAAATAAAAACAGGTGTATTTTTCATTTTTAACCCTCCATATATGTAATAATTTCACATATAATTCAGTATGTTACTTGATGTTTTTTGTAACTTTTTGTAATGAAAAAAATTAATAAATATAACTCCAAAGGTCAAGTTAAATGTACAGTGCTATACAGCACTGACAGCTGATCCTGGCAAAGTCCACAAAGGGGAATTCTAGCCATTAGCTTCAGAATAACAATAACAAAGGACTATTTAGGTGACTGAACGAAACCACAGTTCGCAGGCTACAAAAGCGTCACACCAGTTTCCTTATCCAAAATAAAAGGTCCTTAGCAGCTAAGGCCTCCTGACCGTACTCTTCTGATTCTCCTATCCAGAAGCGCAGAAACAAACCCGTGACAACCTGCCCTTACAAAAGGCACTTTTAGTAACATTTACTAAAGAATTTCTAATTAAATTCAGATACTGTACATATGAGTAGCATTTACTTATAGGCTCTGTTAAATGTACTTGCAGTTCTTATGTAGAAAAACTTTGCTAACTTTTTAAAGTAAATCTTACTCCACATTTTAATCAGTGTTGTGAGGTCTTTTTCAATTCCATATTT
>JAYDZG010000011.1:11157690-11173885 GCA_034509265.1 Microcambeva bendego
TAAAGAATTTCTAATTAAATTCAGATACTGTACATATGAGTAGCATTTACTTATAGGCTCTGTTAAATGTACTTGCATTTAACTTTGCTAACTTTTTAAAGTAAATCTTACTCCACATTTTAATCAGTGTTGTGAGGTCTTTTTCAATTCCATATTTTATGTTCACTACTTGATTTTTAATTCCTGATCTGGCATGGCACTCCCTAAGTAAGCTGTGGGATAATGAGTGACAGCATAATGAAGCCTAGCCTCAATTTTGCCTAATAAAAATATGGAACATTTAATACATCTTATTCACCATATTTAGTGAAAAAAAGTATGCTGAAGTTGGCAAAGTTATGTTTAGCAAGCTTTGTTAGACAAACTTCCTTAATTAAGCCTTTGTTCAATGGAAGTGGGAATGATATTAGTTGGTGTGTTTGAAAAACTAAGGGAGTTCTCTACATAGGCAGTATTTAACGTCATCATATGTGTGCTCCCAAGAAGTAGGTTGTTTGAAATCATAGATGCCTTAATATTCTCACTATTAAAGGCATCACATTTCACTAGTAGATTGAGTGGTAGAGAGCAAGGCAGCTCTGAGGGTTTTAGAACACACCTAGTAATTTGCTTGGCCAGGGTTCAGTTTCGCTACACAAGGCAAATTGTTCCTTGGTATTTTTTATGATGCCAGGCACACTGGTACTAGTGGCTCATGCAGCAGAAAAACATTCACACATCCTCATCATCATCATCAGATAAGTCAGTGACCCTTTTGGTGACACAGTTCCAATTGTGATTTTTCACTCCATAGATCTCAGTTCTTGTAACAGTCCTTCAAACCTTTTGCATTTACATATCCTCCTATCCATCCTGCACATGAGGAGTTTCTTTGTCCTAATGAGATTGCTAAGGTCTCCTGGTGAAACTTTAGGTTTTCTTTCATGGCTGCTGCACAATACGTTTAAAACTTCTGGACAATTTCCCCACTGGTGTTTCTAGGAGTGTTGAAGTCTTTTTGAACCCATTGCCTTTTTGATGCAATGAAATTATCTTCTCTCTCAGATTTTATGATAGCTTCTCAGTTTTTACTGTGGTTATAATGTTGGTAATATTAATTAAGGATTGAATACATTTGACAAAACAACATTACCCTAGCCCCCTTTTTATTTCCTGTAAAATCCAACTGGAGACAGACAAACTGAAAGCAAAATATTGTTTACTTATATGTACATATGTCAAGATGTTTTATATCCTGAAAATATTGCTGAATATTCATTGAGGTCTTTGGCAAAGATCATTTTGGAAAGCTCTTTTTTTCTGAAGTGTCCTTCTGAAGTGTACTATCATTTTGTTGAGGCAGAGAGGGCATTCTGCAGATCTGATATCTGCAGCTTTCTGGATTTACCCGTCAATTAATTTTGAGTTAATCTTTGCAAGACACCAATTATTAGCCAGACGACTAGCAACATTACAACGTTTTAATGATTAAATTTTACTACATATTAAATTGTGAATTGACATTTTTAAACATGTATTTTTGGACAATTACTGTAATTCTATAATTTCCTTTATTCTCATGAAATGGTCACCAATTCATTCTCATCAAATTATTTAGGAGACCTGAACTTTGGGGAGGTAATTAGCCCAGATTCGACCATATTTTCTTCAAGCCAGGACTATGAATGATTAATGAATGTGTTCAATAACGGCATAAAAAGTGTACTTGGCTGTGTGTTATTACCTAAAACAGAATGTGTATATCATTATGCCTTGGATGGAGATCAGACCACATTTATGAGTAATTTATACCAACATTCAAGTCATTCAAAGGGCTTTTACTTTTTTGCTGTGCAACATTAGTGTATAATGTCTGAAGGAAGAACAGACCAGGTCATAATTTGGTCAAAATAGTTTTGACTAATTTGCCGGTCAAAGCTCTGGTAAACAACTGACTGTTTGTGGCATTTCCTCTGTAAATATTGGTTTAGATTTTAACATTCCCCCAAAAATAAACTCAATCCATAATGACTAGATTACCTACCTATCTGACCTGGATATTGTTTAATAGCATGTGAACAGGTCCTTATCCTGCTTCATTTGCTAATCTAAGAAGACCAACATTAAACTAAAAGCACTTCCATTGGTTCTGATTGTTTGTGTTATTTTTGCAAATGTGCCATTCATGATGACTATCAGACTTTTTCTTGTTTAGCAGAGAGCCACCCTCTAAGAGACTTGAACTAAAAGTCAACTTTATTTTTTTTTCTGACACAGGGTTATCTGACACACTATGCCTATATGTAGTGTGTTTTAAAATACAGTTATTCACAAACCCTATTTCAGTTTGTGAAACACAATAAAAATGTGTTCACATGTGCAAATTTGTTCATTCTCTTTATTTATCAGACAAAAAATATTTCCAATGCTTTATTATATTTTGAATTGATTTACTTATTGTGTATTAGGATTTTACCATCATGTTTTACTCTTTTGGTTACATTCATGATGGACACACAGAATATTATGATTTTTCAGTACACAAGTTTATATCAAAACAATTTTGTGTCTACAATTCAACACATTTTATGTCACAACTTCTTCTTCTTCTTTGTTCAGCTGCTCCCATTAGGGGTCACCACAAGAGATCGTGATCTGAATTATTGATTTGGCTTAGTTTTTATGCCAAAGCTTTTCAGCATGTATATTTAGAATTTTAGGCTAGTATTAGACAGTCATACTGGAGAGGGCCTTCCCTTAACTGTTGCTGCAATTTCAGAAGCATGTCACCTGTTAGCAATAGTTGTGTCTGAAACACAACAATAATTACAATGGCTAACTCAATATATGCCTATCTAGTACATATATCATAATACACAAACATTTAATATAAGTCATAAAGCTTAAGGTTAACATAAAGAAGGGATTTAATGCTAAATGTGAACAGCTCATGGGGCTAAATATTCAATTTGTCATATCTACCGGCACTGTGTGGAAAATGAGAGTAAAATGATTGCATGATAAAGTAGAGAATGCACATATCTTGCTTCAAAAGTTTGCTGAGAGATTAGAACAGTGAACTGATAGGTCATTTCATGCCAGCAGACCTTGTAAAGGGAGGCAGGTTGTAACAGCCCGCCGAACGCTCCCGCGGGACCCTGCAGTCTGTTGCTCTACCCAATTAGACTTTAATATATTGCTGTTTCTGAAAGGCCTCTGGCTCCGGAGTACACGGGGAGAAAGTTTTACACCTCCTTGTTGTAAAGCTCACAGTTTGATCAGGTGTTGAACGCCCTAGCCCTTCGCAATGCTGTGTCCAGAACCTAGCCACGCTGGGGCCTCCATGGGTCAGTGCAGTTTACTGTGGACATCTGTTCTGGGTTAGGAGCTCAGTAAAGACGCAAGTACATATGGAAGTCCCTTTCCACAGCAGAGGGAGCCGTCCTCTATAGCTACAGATGCATGAGGAGACGCCTCAACTTACACAATCCCACACACAAACCAATGCACAATCACGCTACCTCTCGCCACACATGTTGAAGGTTAAAACCAGCAGGATTTACGCTCCCTAACTGTTGTCTACCAGCACAGAAGTAGTGCTGCTCACTGCAGGCAGTGTTTTTCTTCCTGCACATTCTTATTGGTTTAGCTTACTACGGCAGCATGTCTGCTGAGGTCATTTATGGCTGACCATGGTGGTATGATAAACTCATTTACAACAGCAAGATTTTCGAGCTTTTGGATGAAATTACCCATGTTCTCCTCCCCTCTCATTTTATTTCTGATTCTCTCTTTTTCTTGCTATTGTTATTCCCACTCTTTTCATTGTTTGAGTTCCAGTGGTGGTTGCAATAAGTGATAAAATAATATGCTTATGTATTTTTGTTCCGATATGAAAATATTCATGTAGCATCTGTGAACAAAAGCGACGGTCATTTTACACAAACTAAGACTTCTCCAATACATCTAAAACAACAGGATGAAAGCATATGTTACAGAAAGAAAGATGAAAAAGTTAAGTATTGGCAATGACAGCTCCATCCATATGGTGGTATATTAAAACCCAATGTATATTAAAAATACGTACAGTGGCAAAAACGCTTTTGAAAAGCATGAGTCTAATTACCAAGATTTCTGCTTTCATATTCATGGTCTGTTCTTCATCTAAGTCCTGGATCATATGTCCAAAATAGTGTTACTGCAAAACCATGATAAATATTAAACTTTTATGTTTGCAAAAGATTTTGAATAAATTATTTGATTGATTCTTGGACAAATGTAGCATCACTTAAATAAACTGTATTGAAATGAGAATAGGGAATTGCAGATTACCATCAAAATCACACTTCAGCTATGAAGCACAGTGGAGGGAGCATTCAGTTTCATGTGTCATTCATATTGTACACTTTTGGTTACATTCATGCCAGGAACAGTACTCATTACACAAGGTTCATTAATTCACAAGTTTATAACAAACACAGTCATGGCAAATTCACCTTACTTGAGTGTTTTTGAACTGTGGGAGGAAATTGAGGCACCCAAAGGAAACCCACACAGACATGTGCAGAACATACAAACTTCACACGGAAAGGATCCAGACTGCCCCACCCGGGGATCGAACCCAGGACCTTTGTGAGGCGACAGTGCTACCCCCTTAGCCACAGTGCCAACCAGCCATTAAGAAAGTAAACCAAAGTAAAGAACTAAACAAAGAAATTTTATTAGTAAAATAGCATCATTCATTTCACTCAATCATTCCAATCAAATTAAATCAAATCGATGGTTATTTATTCCTACACTGTTTTATCACTGATTTATCAAGGTCACAGAGTGTCCTATTAATAGGTAAATAAATAATTGGTAAAAGGCAGGAAACACTCCTGGCAGGTTGCCAGTGCATCACAGGACCCAGACACACATTCTTAGAGCAATTTAGCAGCTCCATTTGGCTTGACTGGAGTCTTTGGACAAACAATACAAGAACATATTAACTCCAACAAGAATGGACCTTCGTCATCCAAGTGAGGAATCTAACCCAGGCCATTCTTTCAGTAAGGTGACAGTGCTACCAATAAATATGTTTCTTTTTGTGTTGTATTTTGTATTGTTTGATTAACAAGCATAAGATGAAATTAGAGTAGCGTCTGTTTGGAATATTGGCTATTTTCACCATTAAAATGACTTTTAAGTCATAATAAAAGATAAAAGATTTTATCATCGGGTATTGTATGAGGGAAAATACTCAAGCTACTTAACTAAAGGTATTTTCAAAATTGATACTGAATTTTACTTTAAAATCCAAAAACATTTTTGCATCCTGTTTACTCTTTGTCCAAGATGGAGGGGATTTTGCAGGTTTACGGTCTTCTGTCAGGGCCATATCCCCTGCTGATTGTGAACTTATGACCTCATCTCCATAGAGACATGTAGAGACGAAGATGGAGGGCAGTGCAGAGAGTTGGCCGTCAGAGAGGAAACCTGTGTGGTCTCCAGAAATGTGCGGTCCAGTCCAACACATACACTTATGCCTGGTCTGAGACTTTGCTCTGATTCATATGGGGGATTCATCTGCTAGAATAAGCATGTACGGCTGTGGCCACTGGAGAAGCAAAAGAACTGGGAATGGAATATGTGGACAACAAATTTCTTTTTAGAAAAGTAAAAAGTTGTTACGTGTGTGTGTTGGGGTGAGGTGGGGTGGGGAGCATCACTCCTGTGTATTTTTAGAGGTAGAGACTGGTTTATTAAGGTGTGTATATTAAATATTTTCAAGATGAATAATAGCATTATAGGTCATGGTGCATGGAAGGTTGGACAGTTTTCAAATAAAACACTGCTGTGCTTTTTTTCTCTTTCTTTCTTTTTTTAATGGGATCAACATACTCTACAGTTCTTTTTAAATGATGCTATATATGTTATGTAAATGAAACTTTATCTAATCATCCTTGCTGTGGAATACACCATGCTTTACACTGACGTTGTTCAGACTGAAATAGATATTTGCAAATCCAGAGAATTAGAACTCTGTCAAAACGTGGGCTTAACTGAATCCTCCCAGCTGACACATGCAGAGCTGGAGGACATCAGCAACGATTAGGAGATTTTACTCTACACACTAAAGCAAAAATCAAAAGTCATGGTAGATATTTATGCCTTATGAGAAACAGCGCTATGGCTAAAATCTGAGATTTTGTGTCCTTGGTTTCTGTTACAATGGGAGTAAAGGCAGCTGAGATGCATTATAGTAAATGGCCTTGGAGAGAAAACCAACCACAAGAAGAAAATATTCACAACAGATCTCCTGCCACTCAGTGTAGAAGAAGGGAAATGCATCTCCCTATCTTCCACCCAATCCCTTATGTGTAGGAACTTCACCATATGATTCTCTAATTGCTGAAGCACAACTCATTTTATTTAATGACCATGCAGTCACGTCAAAGCTTCACTGTGTAATTCAGATAAGATTTATATTGATTTATTATGTTCTCATACCAGCCCAGAATTCGTTTCCAGGGTTCTGAGCCATTTTTTCCTAATCTTATTTTGAGACCATTGTTTACAAACAGTGATGAATAATACAAAGCTAAAACGGCGTTCGTTCGGCATGCTTGGCTGTACGCGTCTCTTTATTAGTCTATGGCTTAAAAACAATGTGCACTTTAAAATGTATTTCTTCACCAAATTCAGAAAGTATTTTTCACTTTTTGAGCACTTTGTGTCATTGATTTGATTTTGGATGAGTGTAACTACAGTTTTACCCACCAATTTACAATTGATCCATGGTAATGACAAGGTAGCAACAAAATAACAAAATAAAATACAAACTTTGCTGTGGCACTATCGAGGTCAGGAGGATAGTATTTACCATGCACCCTGTCCTGCAGTACAAAAAAGAAGGGAAGTCTCTGGGTTCAAAAAGCATGTACAGGGCAAGGATCTTAACCATACTTATGGTGTAGAACATGCAAAATCCACTCAGACCATCCACCTAGGACCTTTATACTGTAATGAGTGCTACCCACTTAGCCATCATGCCACCCTATTATAAAATGAAAGAAGCTTGGAATTCTGAAGTTTGGACACTATAATGGAGCTCTATTGAATTGTGTTCTTTGTGAGACATCATAGTGTAAAAAATACATGGAATCCAGAGCAATCTCAAGTTCTTTTCCAATTAACTTAAAGACAAACATTTGCTGTGATCAGGTAAGTTTGTGGAAAACACATCGAGTTCTTCATGTCCATGACAAAAGGGACCATCAAGAATTTCAACAGCAGGTGCAAAAGCCATGATCAGTCATCTTCACAATCATGGTTTTCACTGGTTACATTAACAAAAGGATTGGTAGTTCTATTACACGTTTAATCAGTTCAAAGTAAAAAACTCACAACCTTCTCATTCTGATGCCATGCAACACATGATGACTCTTTAAATGCAGATCATGTGCAAGCAGTGCTGTACACTAGAAGGAAGTTCTCAGTGCACTAGATGAACTTTTCAGTCAGCTTAACCTTTTTAGGCCTCCTCATTACGCCTTATTTTACAGCATTTTGGACAGTGTAAAGTTCTAGCTGGAAGCACTTTAAAATCTCCTCGTAGCTTTCTCAGGTTTTTAGTTTGCTTGTTTTCAAATTATTAGAAAGCTTCTTTGAGCAGGTTTCTTAGAATAAAAATAAATAAACAGCTAAAGTGTAAACATCAAAGTTCACTGTTCAATGTTCTGATAAAACTGGCTTAACAAATAAACTAAGTGCTGTGAACATTTGTACATGGTGTTGTGTTCTAACTCTGTTTACTTCCTCTTACATTTCATACAACTTTTTGTGATTTCCATGCATTTGTCATGGTATGATATCTTGGTGGGTGAACTGTGGGAAAGCTGCTTCTTACTATCTGTAGTAATTGCTTGGATGTTCTAATCCTTAGAATCTCCTGGTAAATAGTAGAGCTCTAGAATATCAAGAGGGTATCTCACAATATTTGGTTTAGGGATTCAGGTAGGAAGCTTTTAGGGTTGTTTAAGCCTTGAAAGAAAACAAGCCTGGCGCTGGCAGGCAGGTCACATTGTTCTCTGGGAAGAGTAGCAGACTTGCTCTTGACCAGGTCTCATGACTTTCTCTGTCATAAAGAATTTGTTTGATTTTATGTTCACCTAGTGGCTTGTTTTCTAAATTAAATTAATCAATAAAGCTTTTTCCACATATTAGATTTGATTATTGATTACTATACTGTATTGCATCACTATGTATCAGTATAAAATCAAATAAAAAATAAATATTTACAGCACTCTGTAAAAAGGTCTTACATTTAAATTCAGAGGAAAAAAGTTTGAGCTAATGGTGTGACAGAATTCCTAGTCATGGACAGAGACTTGTCTGGACAAGCAAAGAGTTTCTGTCAACCCTCGCCTCTTACTCTTTAAATGATTCCCACCATCAAAAAGGAATTTTAAACAGAAAAATGTAAAAAAAGAAAGAAAAAAAGGCAAGAAAAGAAAATGTTGACTTAGAAGATTTTTCTTTCAGATCTTTTTTTCTACCCTTTTCAAACAAACACACCGCACTATATGCATATTTCAGTTTCTCCATGTATCATTTATCTATAATTGGTTTGTTGTTCAATGTGCACTTGGGAATAGAAGATAATTTAAATTAAAATCTTGAATTTAGACGTTTTTCCCTAAATAGGTTGGGACAGATGCAACATAAGAGAATGTAACAGTATTTCAGAATAAACAGTGAATTAGTAACACATGATTTCCTATAAAAGGAGAATCCACCAAAGGGTCAGAACTCATAAGCAATGATGAAACATAGCTCAACACTTTGTGTCAAATGTCTGGAAAGGATTGCCAGTCAATTGAAAAAGTACATTTTCAATGCAAGATTCCTAAAACTTTAGTCTTTCAACATCTACTGTTTGTTAAATAATGAAAAAGAAATCCAGGAATCCGGAGAGATATCAGTTTGTAAAGGTGGGAACCATTGTCACTTCACAGTCACAACCACTGTCACAACACTACCTGCCAGTGCATCAAGAAATGCAACCTGACACTATATTTCACAAAGAGAAAATTGATTCTACGCGGAAATGCCTCCGAATTTTCTTGGTCTGAGCTAATCTAAGATGGTCTGAAAGACAGTGGAAACATGTGCTGTGGTCAGATGAGGCCACATTTCATCTTGTTTTGAGGAAATATGGATGAGGTTTTCTTTGCGCCAAAGATAAAAAAGACCATTCAGGCTGGTGCAAAAGCTAACATATGTCATGGTTTTGGGGTGCATTCGTGCCCATGGAATGGATGACTTAGATATGTGTAAAGGTTCTTTTGATGTGGAGGAATGTAATGGGATAGATAGACTTGTGATGCCATCCGGGTGACATCTTTTCTTGGGAAATCCAAGATTATTTCTGCAAGACAAAATCCCATACCTCATTCTGTACATGCTACAACAGCAAAATGCATGTGCTTGACTAGCCTGATGGCAAGATCTGTCTGCTTAAAGTGTTGCAGCATAAAGAGGAGACTATTGACTGTTGAGTTGCTGAAGTGTATCCAGGAAGAATAGAGAAAGATTTCACTTGCAAAGCTGCAACAATTTGTGTTCTCAGTTACCATACCATTAAACTTTTTTGTTAATAAGTAAAGCAGTGGTAAAGAGTAAACATGTCTCCGTTTCAACTTTTTTGGAGTGTGTTGTAGGCTTCAAACCTGTTTCTATTCTTTTCATTGCCTGTTACAACAACACCCATTTAAAACTGTGAGACATATTTCCAAAACATGTGGGGGCTGGGGTTCTTTGAAACATTACATTATTATCTTCTACGTAATATCTACTTTGTTATGCCGTTTCTGTTATAAAAGACAATAATAATTTTCATTTCAGGCAAAAAATCCTATTGATGTAACTGCAGTGATGGCAGTCAGTAACAGAAAGTGCTAAAATACAATACAGTTCAATCAGCTCTTTACAAAACATATGGTTGTTATGAACTAAGGTAATATCTGTATTATAAATCCCAGTTACATAATTGTGTCTGAATTATTATTGTATTCAATCTACCCTTCAGGTGAAACATGTCATAACCAGATTTTTTTCTTTTATTTCTGCATGCATGGTAACTGAAGTGACATAATCACTCTACAAGAGAGGAGAGATGATTGACCTATTGAAATTTGACTGCATGGCATTTTAGGAAAAACATTTATAATGTGAAATGTTATCCAGCCTGTCAGTAAAAAAGTGTAATGCTTCAACAGCTATTGAACATCATTTGCTATTATCAACTGCTAACTGAAGTGACTTTTGGCATGAGTCGTTTTCTTACAGAAAAGGGAATGAAGATGACAGGATCATTTTAAGTAGGGGCTTTTTGAATCTATAGTCAATGGACTTTTTCATTGTTAGTTCACTCTCTCTCTCTCTCTCTCTCTCTCTCTCTCTCTCTCTCACATGCATGCATGCACACACAATTGTGCAAAACAAACAAAGAAACTTATGAAAAGCATACAAAAACGACTGTATTTACAATTTATATCTCCACCTGCAATCAAAGCAAAGAAAATTCCACGAACAGTTTGCCAACAGACCACCTTGTTTGCATTGTTGAGTTTCAAAGTTTGATTTGATTTGGGAGTTGGTTCATTACAAGCATAATCAGTAAGTTTGTGTCATTACGGGATACCTCCAGATGCTTATGATGGACTTTTTTCTTTCCCTCTAGCACTTAAATTCTATTCTTGTCAAAATAATCACTATCACTACCAACTCTCCTGGTGCACAGCATTTCATTAAAATCCTTACTTTAGTTGGAGGGAGCAAAAATGAGTTTTTAGGAGCAGCAAGATCAGTCACATTTATCTGTTATCTATTTCACCTTCAGATCTTTAGCTTTTAATTCCACACAGTCATGTTTACTGTGACCTAATGGCATACATGTATTCAAGCAATCACATTAATAAAAATGTACAGGTAAAAGGACATACATTTACAAAATATACGACTGGTCGCCTTACGACATCAGATTTATCAGATTATTGCAATTATCAACACTAGATTATTGTCAGAAATCTGGTGGCCTGATTTTACATTAAGCAGTTTTAACAAGCATTATTGTAAATCACATTTAGTTGTTCAAAATCAGTTATATAGTGGGAATAATATTATACTTTCTGAGTCTCAGGTCAACGGTGAAATTTTATCATTAGGAAGCTCAGTGTGACTTAGTCCTTGTTTCTGTTTGACCCGTGTGCCAAGATTTTCCATTTGAATGTTAACTGTAAGGGCCTAATTTTTTACAGATGTTTAAGGGAATGTATCAATCCAGTCTTAGAATGTTGTTCTTTGTAACTGGGCTGCATCCTAGCCTTCTCACTTTTGCTAGAAGTAAGCAATTACATGAATTTATGACGAAATATGTCATAAATTATTTTCATGTCTTTGTCAAACATGTCCTTCACAGTTTTAAAAAAATTTGCATTGATATGGCTTGTTTATAATCATGCCATAACTGACACTTATTGCAAGAATTACCATAATTAAGCTGTCCATGGGCTATATTAGTAATGATTTCTGCCAGATTAGTTTATAAAAAAAAGAAATTCCCTGAGAATTGATTTTTAACTTTTGTTACCATCTAGACTAAGGTTTCCAAAAGAAGGCTATGGATTATTGCATTAATTTAAAAAGTTTTGATACTTGTTTTTTCATTATTTTATATTTATTTTGGCCTGCAAACATCTAAATGAAAGTTAGTTTTAAAAAGCTAATATCTCTACCACAATGTGAATGAATATGTTTAATGCAACAGACGCATCCTCAAGTAAATGTATTGTATATGTGCATCGCTGCATCAGTCACACTACAACAGATGTCTTTTAAAACCTTTCCAGACTTAAGTTGTCCACGGGCTGTATAACAACTGCTTTGTAAATTTAAACCTTTCCGTGTTCTTGTATCAGTCAGTGTGTGGCAAGGATAACTCAACAGGAAGACTTCAAATGACTAATCTTTTTGCCTCGTTTCTGAAGGAAAAAGATTTGCAGCACTCTGGACATGAAAAAGAGCGAGTAATGAGCTGGTTTTGAAGTCTGGCCACAGTGCGGTGAATCTCCATTTGACTAAGATCTGCTTTGAATAAAATCTGATTTGCCTCCTCCTAAAATTAGGCTTCTAAATTACACAGTCCAGAGCACAATGTATGTATGCAGGAAACTTGAAGGCTGTCCTGCTCTCCAGCTTCTAATGAGAAACTGCTTGCAGACAACATTCAGTCCTAAAAGCAAGCACCTGCAATATGGACACCAGAACCATCCATCTTCCTTTAACCCCCCATCAACACCCACAAGAAGGAGTATTTACTTGACCTCTCTATTATTTCCATATGATGAAAGTAGAGAGGGCACTAATAGTGGCGAGGGAAAAAAGGTGTGGAGATGGATGAAACTTTGCAGCTAGTACAATCATTGTTTTGGGCAGTCTCACAAACAAAATTTAAAGCAGTCATGTTAAATCAAAATATTTGCCACTGTTCCACTGGGAAATGATTAAATAACTTAATGAAACATTTTTAAGACAAAGCGCTACACAGAACTTGATGAGCAACTTAATTTGAAAATTATTGTAATTTTAGGTTGACCTCAAGTAATATTTATGTCATGTTTAACTCTTTGGTTATATTCATGACAGAAAGGGTAGTTGGTCATTGCACAGTTTTCATCAGTTCACAAGGTTATATCAAAAGTCGTGGACAGTAATTTTTCTTCAGTTCATTTTGGACTGTGAGAGAATAGCAAAGCTCCCAGAGGTAACCCACACAGCCACGGGGAGAACATGCAAACTCACACACAAAAGACCTGGAACGCTTTATCTGGAGATCAAACCCAGGACTTTATGGTTGTGAGGACATGGCCACCGTGTTGCCCCAAATAATATTTAACCAACAAATCCCAGTAACAACAAATACATTTAAATTCATAAAAAAATTCTACTGTTAATGAAATGTACACTCCCCTACAAAAAATTTTGGAACACCAATTCTCTGTTTTTATCCGTAGACTAAAACTATTTGGGAATAGTTTATAATTCAGAAGATTCATAATTCAAAAGACAGTACTTTTTATCTGAACCCCTCCACTTTACTTATTTCGTTGCAAACCCTTTGTTTGACATCATCAATGATGATTAATGAGCCCATCAGAGGAAGCCATGCAAGCTCAAGCCATGACATTACGTCCACTGTGTTTCACAAATTAGCTTGTATGTTTGGGATCATGAGCAGATCCTTTATTTTTCCAAACTTTAGCCTTTCCATCACATTGGTAAGGGTTCATCTTCCAAAACCTTTGTCCCAGTATTTCTGACGCTAACTA
Organism: Microcambeva bendego; assembly: GCA_034509265.1. Lineage (NCBI taxonomy): Eukaryota > Metazoa > Chordata > Actinopteri > Siluriformes > Trichomycteridae > Microcambeva > Microcambeva bendego. The sequence goes on from JAYDZG010000011.1 coordinate 11,171,043, forward strand.
ACCACTAATTAGTGGTTTGCATCTTATAGTGAAGCATCTGTACTGCAAACGCCAAATTGTGATAACTTTACTCCTGCCCTATGGAGGTTGTTGCTGGTTGTTATTGGGTCTTGTTTACAGCACACTCTGTTTCTATCATAATCTGCTGTTAAACATCTGTTACCGAGTACACCAGTGATGATTTCTTCACTTCTTCTTCAGGACATTCCAATGGCAGTGCAATGGCACTGATTGATTTTTAATCTTTGCTCAGCTTAATAATAGCTTGTTTTTCACCCATATACAGCTCTTTGGTTTTCATGTTGATTACTCCTCTGACTATAAATGCAAAGTCTGCAAAGGCAAAACCCAAATCTGAAACTGTGTGTGGACATTCAGCACTATTTGTTGTCTGAAAAATCAATGTAAAACGACACACCTGGGCAACAAAACATGACTGTCAGTCACATGTTTCATTACTTTTGCTAAATGGGTGGGTTCAGACAAAAGGTTCTACCTTCTGAACTCTGTATCAGATCCAGATGTAAATACCTGGAAATAAAAGCTGAAATACTGATCTTTTATCATATGTGTCTTTTAAAGTCTTGTGTCTTAAACTTTTAGTTTACAGCAGAAATAAATGGATCAGATACTTCCGATACTTTTGGAGGGGAGTGTACATTCCCACACGTTTTCCTATTTGACAGTGTTTTTAACATTGACATATAAATGAAGATAGATAAAACCCAAAGAGCCTCATAGACAAATACAAATTTACTATTTTTTTCTTCCTATTTCTTTACAGCAATTTGTACTTTCCACTTGCAGGTGGATTCGAATGACAATTTGGGTGTGGGATAAGTCATCTGCTAACAATGAACCAACAAATAAAGTCCATTCCCTAGTGTTTATTTGCTCAACTTCTTAGAGGTAACAAAAAGAGGTGCAGGGCAGTCTGAAGCAGACCCTTAGAAGACCAGGAAACTTTGTTGCCCGGAAACTGATAGTACCTTTCAAACCAAAAACAGACACCTGAGTCCCAGACTATAAGAGGAGCTTAAAAGCATTTCCTCAAGCTTTCTGTCACATCTTTTGTTTACCTGAGAAAAGACTGAAGAAGCATTTGCAAGCCAAAGATAGAGTCCATGAGTGTGGCCAGTCACTAACAGTTCTCATTCCCATGAAGTTAAAGGTTTTAAATATTAAAGCTGACAACCTAAATTCCTGGTCATCCCATATGTACAGAAGTATAAAATCATCTTCATAAATAATTGCTAAATTTTAAATGTATGACTCATTCCATTACAGTACATTATGTGGCCAAACAGATTCCATTCCAAAAACATAAACATTAATATGGACTCGCCCCTGCTGTGACTATTTACTTGACTGGGAAGACTTTCCATAGGATTTTTAAGTTCCTAAGTAATTTCTAAATTCCTCAGTCATGAGCTTTCATTCCTGTTAAATTATCTACATTCATTTATTTTCTAATTTTGCATCAGCAACATTTGAATTTTATGACAATAGACATGAGCGGCATCATCTAAGCAATAATAGAAAACGGTCACAACTAAACACAGAACTAAACCAGCACATTAACTTCTACATTTGCTATTAATCTAAAATGTTTCCTTCATTTTTCTCATAATATTCCTAAGTATGTTAAATTAGATGTCCACCAGTGACAGCTAGGATGGTTAATACCACAAAACAATGACCGGCATGAACTTTTGATGCTGATCATGTACAATAATTCCTCCTTTTAGGGTATTGTCTAAAATTTGTTAAACATACTGTGTAATATATGTTTTGTTTATCACTAGTGTATTAAATATGCAATAACAAAAGGAATCATTAAGGAGACAATTCTTATTTCACTGTACATTCTTATTTAGCGAGAAGGATAATGCCTTAAAACATCTGTAATAAACCAATAAGTTGTTTCAAAATAATGTAATAGTTGTGTGTTTCAAAGTAACAAAGAGGTTGCTATTAATGTAGTTCTTTTAAGCAATTTTGACAGTCAAAATACTACAGGACAAAACTAGCAACAGTTCAGTCAAACCAGAGCAGAGATCTTGATCAGCAGAGAAAGGCCAGACAGAAAGGATGTTTTAGGCCTTGTTTGCATAATCTGATCAGGTGATTGTTCACACAAAGGTAAGGTTTGGCCCCAGTAATGATGAACCCCCATTTAAATAATTGTTTGCTCTTGGATCACATTACACCTCCCTTTACCATTAAAAGCAAATGAGAATGTCAAATAAACCATCCCACTTTGAAAAAAGCCCGGCAAATGGCCAGAGTGAAACATTAGATACTGGCATGGTTATCAACAATAACAATCTAACAATGACATTCTTCACAATGAAAAATTGCTGAAAATCTTCTTTTCAAACATTAAAAAATGTACATAAAAATAGACCAATACATCAACTGCGTTGTTTAAATCATAATATTGCAAAAACAGAGCCTTTCCCTAAAAGGGTTTAAAAGACTAAAAAAAACTTGGTAGTTTCTGATTAATTGTGGTTAATTCCCTTCATCTGTAATATCTGAATCCCAGATTGAGCATACAAATTTACTTTATTAATTTTTTTTTTTTTTTTTTTTTTTACAAATCAGGGATGTGTAGTTCTGATTCTGTGCGTCTGGACAGTTTCATGCTCTCAAGTAATGTATTTTGCTGGCCTTGTTGCAATATGTTAGCTCATCTACCTGCATGTAGTTTTGAAGCCCAGGACCAGGACTGCCCACCCCAACTATAGACAAATGTGCCAGGTTTGGGGCTTTAAGGTAATTGAATTCTGAGGGTCAGAGATGTTGGGTTGCGGTCATTCCATCTTCCTCATGCGATCGCA
>JAYDZG010000011.1:11211329-11230802 GCA_034509265.1 Microcambeva bendego
GAACAACCATCACCTTAATCAGGCTAAACGTGTTTAAAGTGAACGCATAATTGGTGCAGAGTATAAAACATTTTTGAATCACAGTTATCAATTATTATTTTAAAGTTGTACAAAATGCCAATAAAATAAACACATAAAAAATAGAAATAGAAGAAAAAAAGAGTAAATAATACTTCTCCAGATAGCAAGATGGAGGGATGCATCTCTCACCAAATCAGGTATTGTGCTTGAAATTATGGTGTTTGGAAGAAAAGCTCATTGGGGAAACAACAGCTCTCCTCCATATTAGATTTTCATGTAGATATACCATTACAGTTATCAATGTGATTGTGTTTAAAACAGGAAGCTAGGAAGTAAGTTATTTTTTTGGGGCGGAAACCCCACCTGATTACAAGATACAATGAAGTTGAATAAATTATTTATTGTTTTTATTGCATTTTCCAAAATGTCTTAACCTGGAATATGGGATTTATTTACGTGATTAAATAAAACTTTATATGGGATTTAAATGTGGAGACCGAGAGAGCATTCCCTAACATTCCAAGACTGATTTGGGTTAACATAAATGTGAGCTTGGGATCATTATCTTTCTGTAGAATCGAATAAGATTAATCACAGAAGGCATTACAGTACCAATTCTGATTAGTCTCTTTGAAGAACTATCCAAATTCCTTGTCAAATTATATGCTCAGTCAATAGTAGTGTGTATCATATCAAGTCAAGTCAAGTCAAGTGGCTTTTATTGTCATTTCTACCATACACAGTGTTCAGTACACAGTGAAACGAAACAACGTTCCTCCAGGACCAAAGGTGCTACACATGACAATAAACTACACAACACAACAAAGTGCACGTGTGCAATAGTGCAAGACTGGTTCTTGGCTGTTAAGTGATGTTATGATTGCTATTCTAACATATTTGATCCTACCTTCATGTGAAAATCCTGTATTTTGTCTTAACATAGTGTTCTTTTTAGTGTTAGTGGGAATGCTAATCCAGCTGGATGAAGTTTTGGGATTCCTCCTAAAGCCAGGAAGATTTTTGGCACAGTTGTAGCTCAGTGATTAAAGCAATGGACTACTTTTCAGAAGGTTACTGCTTCAAGCTTCACAATACCCAGGTTTCCAATTTCGGGCCTTGAGCGGGACTCTTAACACAGAATTGCTTAGACTATCATGGTTATATGTTGCTTTGGACAAAAGCATTGTCTAAATATAATTATAAAATCATGGTGCAGCAGCACTATAAATTTATAACTACAGACAGTGCAGATTTTGTTGACTTCTTAGTATACAGTATGGTCTCAGCACTGCTTACACACAGAGCTTATAAACAATAGGTGATGCAATGACAATAAACCTTCTTAACTTTGATCTGGCCTGAAGGCCGACACTCACCGTGCATAAGCAGAATGTGGCCTGAAATAAGCTATTGCCAGTTCATTGCATGACTACTTGTACACTACATTCAAATAAATATTTTTTGTGTGGTACTCTGTTAATCCTATACCGCTGTAATAGGTTCACCAATTTTTCATGCACTTTGATCTGCCAGCAAAACAGTTCACTTATTATTACTTACAATAATGATGTATATAGCAGCATAACTGGGGCAGTTATGGTTTAAAAACACACCAACATTTAGTAAGAGAACATATAATTATCTCTTTGTCTGTTTTAATAAGTAGACAACAATGTGCTCACACATCAAGCATATGCACACTCAGCCACTAGAAATAACCATAAAAACAGCAAGAATTATACTATCCTATTCATGGGCTGTAATTAAAACATTAGTAATTAATTGCCCTTAACTAACCCAACTGCTATGCAAATGTGGGTGACTAAGAGAGTTGCACAACACAAAGACTTTTTTCAGCTCCTATCCAGCTTGTGGGCCATTTAAAGTTCACCTTTGCAAATGTTGTTTCAAATTTAATGTGATGGTGCTGTTTCATTTCAAGAGGTACTTATCTCAAAGTCAACATTTTACTTCGGTTTTTCCTGATGCCATGCTTCATCATCTTTATTAGACAGTATCCTGGCAACCACATTAGAGTGGCTTTAGCAAATTGCTAATTTTGGGATGTGACTGGACCAACGTTACCCACTAGCCCTGACCTTCACAGTCATTTTTATTTCCTTTTCAACTGCTGACCTAGAAGGTGTCATTGATAAATGTTACCTTTTCTCTGCAGGTGTGCTCATATAGAGAGGCCCATTGCACTATGAAGGTCAGCAACCCATGCCATTACCCCAATTGTTGCAATAATGGCCCATTACATGACATCCATTGAAAATGTAGTTATATGCGGTCTGTAAAATAAAGGAAATAATTATCTGCAGGAGTAGGTGGTGCATACAACACTTCTGCTGTATATACACAAGCAATATGTCTTACAACCACTAGATGGCAGCCAAGAAAAACCAAAATGAGTTTCTGACAAAAAATGTCTGGTCTGCAAGATGGTGCTAGACCACAGAGTATTCATCATGCTCAGTTTTTCCACATATACGTAAGTCCAATATGTATACTCTTTATAAGGTTAGTAAACATAAGTACCATGTTATTAACATAAACGTGGTGAGCTAATTTGGCAAGAGTTTAAAACAGGATCAAAAGTGATGTCACTGTTAGCTGGCAGGTTTGATGATCAGGAATTCATGTAAAGTAATACATTCATTTTGATAATGTATTTTATTTTTGAAATATGGATTTGGAAGCATATTAACTTATTTTGATTAGATATCTTTGAGTTAACAAGGTGAGTTGTCCACATTTAATGTTCTGAGTCTGAGTTTCTTGTTTATACTGTTATTATTTTCTGCATTGCCATAAAAACATACTATTGTGCACATATGGGTATTGTTTTTGGAATCACAATAAAACTAAAATCTAAACAATGAACTTAAAAATTACTATTATATAAGTATCCCCAAACATGGATTTCAGGTTGGGCTTTATATGAGCTGGTGGGTATATTAATGCCTAGAGGCATTAATTGTCATGCAAATGGTACTTATTAAACATTGCAAAATGGGTTTTGCTACTTTCTAGATTAAGAACTTGGATATAAATGTTGGGTCTTTCTTGCACAGTAGTGTTTATGAATTTAAAGAAAGACATGATCAATAAAGGTTGCTTGATATTGAGTTTTTAATTGGCTCTTTCGATTTTTTTTTTTTTTCAATAGATTTCAACCTTTAAAGCACCCTTTTAATATTAATGGATTGGTTCTAAATTTGATTCTCTCCTCAAATGGACTTTATCATAACACATTGTCATCTTGACCATTATAGATGAAAGTTTTCACCTTTCTATAAAACGTACTAATTGCCTTCATAGGTTTAGTATAAAGAATATATCTACCATACAATTATCGTGAAATCTCCCCATCTGTAGGAGACACATTGAATTTCTTGCTCTTTATTTTCAATCAATTAATTAAGAGGCTTCAGAAAAAGCAGATGGGTAATATGTGTCTTTTTAGAGTGATGTCTAGTTCAAGGTGAGTCTTACAACTGTTTTAATACCCTGGTCTACTCCCTTTGTATAGGCCAACTACCTGGGGTAGAACACAAGCTAATTCTCGATTTAAAAGCCAAGCGCCTCTGTCTGTCCAACAGTCAAACCTAAGAAAAATAAAGACATTAAATAGAAATTTCACATAACCATGCAAGATAACATTTACAATTCAATTTAAATTTAAAATACATTTAAACACATGTTATATCAGTTGTTAACCATTTTTGTCATTTGGTTCCTACAATACCACAATTGGAGAAGCTGTAGTCAACTGTTGTTCAACATTCAATACAGCTAGAGCTACTGTTCATTACTCAGTGTGATTAAGGAGTTGATAATATCATGCTTTAATAATCAATCAAAGCCTCTAGGTTCTCTTTTAGACTGGTGTAATCCTTTGCTTATCTTTGATAGTGGTCTATTTAAAATAAATTCTAAATGGGTTTGGATTATCGTGTGACATCTACTTGGTTTAGATAACAGAGTCATTTCATCTCTTTATTAAAAGTGTATAAACAAGATTGATATATATTCAAGTACATCAGAAGTGTAAGTAACTGAAGACAAATTAAAGCTCTTTTTGATTTTTTGAGTAAGCCCTTGTTATTTTAATGGGTGTTAAGGATGACTTCTTCACTTCTTATTGTGCCACCACTATAGTTATTGCACATCAATATTTTAAACAATGAAACCATAATAAATAAAGCTTTTTGTACAGAGCACAGAGAAATGTAACTAGACAGGACAAGCATTCCGTTTTACAAACTGGAGATATTTGAGAAACAACAATACAGCCAGTTTAATATATACGTACATTGTTCACTAAGGTGACCCGTGATTGGTGAATGATTTGTTCATTCTGAAGTTCTCTTAATGTATGACTGTGATACATGTGCATTATACAGTTTGATAAAACTATTAGTTTTGCATTCACCGCTTTGTTTTTTCCTCTTCTATTACTTAGGCCTGACAGATGACAGTTTACTGTAATGGGTTGGAAGAACCAGGATGTAATCTTAAAGACTATGTACACAATTCAGTTATAGCCATAAAAAGTTTAAATGTGCAATTGTTATTTTAAAGGGATTTAAAACTTTGATTCAAGTCAAAATAAAAAATGCTTAAAATTATTGCACTACGAATGTGGGTTGGCATGTGACTAGGGAAGCAACTAACTTTATCAGCCTGTCAGGCTGGGGTTGGTTTTGTATGGTGAATAATGTGCATAATAGCTCAAGTTTCTGTACTTCTCTGCTTCTCATTGCTGAGTGATAGGGGATGCACTTTTGTGGTTTGGTGATGCACAAAAGTGTTAACAGGTACATTGCATTATGGTGAAACATAATTGTCTGGTTCACAAATACTTTTTCTTTACATAATTCAGGGATATGTGTGTATTTTATTTATAACTGTTCTTCTACATGTGCTGTTAGCTTTATCAACTTTTCAACCATGTGTTTTCTTTTGGTGTTGTAGACCCTACTCAACTTAATGTCATGTTCACTGCATTATTTTATGTAGCAATTGTGCATGTTGTGGCATTAAAGTCAAATTACTTGGCATTAAACCAATGTCTCTTTCTGGTACATGGTGAAGTTAATCTTTTGTTTGAATCATCTTTCATGACCTCATATGCAATGTGAAATCCTTATTCATAAGACCAAGTTTGTGCGGTACCATTAAGCCAATGTGTTTTATTCAGTGAAGTAAAATGGGGCTTTTAAAGTTGATGGCAATGTCTAGCACACTACCAAAAGAAAATGTGACCAGTTCCCAGATCAGGACTCCCTTTTCCAATAAGGTGCCTGGGTGTTAATTAAACATTTTTCCTTAAAGTGCACCCTTGGATTAGAATGCACAAAGCTCTCAGTTACATTTGTATATGAAGATGCATTCCTTCTTCATGAGTGACTACCTTTGAGTGGCTTCTGTATCGAAACTTGAACTGATAGATTGAAGAATGGTGTGCCATTGGTGTCTTTATGTGCTCTGTGTGCTTGTCCAGCTCATCTGAAGTGTCTCAGTCATCAGGCTTGAGGCAGGGATGAGTTCTAATAGCTTGACCGCATAGGTCTGTCTTTCCCATCGTCTTTCTGAAGGTCTTTAAGTTGGCACTCTGAGTGGCTTTAATGGAACTCCCACGGCACAAGAGGATTCACATGCTGAGGTGAGTGGAACGGATTTTTTTGCATTGACTAGAGGAGCATGAATACATTGCTAGTCTTAACCACTGCTTTCAAATGATGTGAAATTTGAATGCTGTAATGAAAGTATTTTATTTGTTTGTTTTTAGCTGGTCTTTCGTGAACCCTTAAAAGGGTGAGACTAATCCAGGTCATTCATCAGTAAAAGTGGGGACCTACAAAACCTGTAATGCATTCTCCATTGATTGATGCTTGCTCTCACATTACCTGGCAACACTAGGCTATCATTAACATGTGTAGATTCCAGGTTGCCCATAGACAGACATCTAAGGGCAACTTGATTGGATAGTTTAAGTACCAGAGAAGATAGCCCATGTAAGGAATATCCTTTTGTGGTATACATCATTAATGAATGAATAATAAATATTTATTGAAATAAGTGTTTTAGCATTTTAGCAAGTTGCAGTTCACCATATATGGTCAATAACATGATGCAATATATGTAAATATGTTAAGAATAAAGAATCATTGCATTGATTATCTATATTACATAAATACATTTACAGATAAATAAAATTTCATATAATGCTTGATATTGTTTTAGTTGTTTTCAGGATATTTTAGGTAGCCTGTAATTAATCATTGCATCCTAATAAATTAACCAGATAACACCATGCAACAACAAATGTATATTACTAATCCCATACGGATTTGTTATTCCAATGATTAAAGCATCAACATAACCTTTAGTTAAGTAGAACTACTCTGACCTCGGAAATCAACATTTGGTATCTTAAGTAAATAATGTTTTTTTTTCCTAAATAACATGACACATCTGCTCTTTTGCTGGATACAGATCCTGGTAACTGAGTGATCCCTTCTGCAAGATGTATTGTTTGATTGTTAAGACGTTTTTTTTTATTTGAAATTCTGCTTTGCAGCACTTTGGAATGTAAATGTTTTATAATAAATTTATTGTGAAAAGTTAAAATAAAAAATACTGATTTGGTGAGTTGGTGCTGTGCATGCGTCGATTCATTCGAACTTGTTTGTTTTCCCCCAGCAATGATGGGTGGCAAAATATTGGCCATATGTTCACCGGCAATAAATTGGTCATGAGAGCAAACATGGTGCAAGGCCACTACGGCTACACTACAAACGCACTTGGACAAAATGAGGAGAGCATCACTTGTCTCCCGGGTACAAAAAGCAAATCACGCTTATCGGGGCGGGTTTGGAGATAATTCATTACTTACACAGTGTCTTTAACGCTGCTTATTCTTCCGTCAGCCGCCAGGTGAGAGCACATTAAATCGACCTTTATCTCTGAACCTGTGCACGTCACCTTCCAAAACACGCAGTAAGCAAATTAAATACTTTAAATTGTCCTAAATGTGCTTGGCTGGTGCTTAATATTTCCGCCTTGAACAATTTTCTTATTGTTATTGTTATTGTTATTGTTATTATTATTATTATTATTATTATTATTATGATATTTTAGACATATCCACTGATCTATTGTGTTTAAATTCAGTGTTGGTTTCGTGTTATGTGATGTGAGATTTATAAAATGATTTAACAACACAAAGTGACTAGCAGGTATACAGTAAAAGAGAGAACTGACATCAAAGTGTTCTAAACTACAACCAAAAGAGCTTTTCAGAGAGCATGGTGAAGAGGTAAAGGAAAGAGGTAAAAGCAAGTGCTGTGATAACCATGACCAAATTATTGCTTGTATTTTAGGATACCAAATCAATGCCTGGCCGTCTTCATGCACTGACCTTTTAAACAAGTCACAGAAGGCAGTTTTGCAGAAGAAATGATCTTGTGGCTGATGCTATAAATTGAGATTTTCTGTAGAACAATGCGCAGTTCTGTCAGTAGAGTTCGCTGGAGTACCATATATGAATGGTTCTAGGCACAGTGAACGTTTCTGGTGCATTTAACAGTAAAGAAATTCTCGATGTTTCTTTTTTTTATTAAATCTGTCTACTGTATTTCCTCTTTTAAATATTCAACTCAGAAACGAAGAAAATTCACTTTTATTTAAAGAGTCAGATTTAATTTGTAATTAATAAATCTGAAATAGGATAAATAAAAGCAGTCCCTTCTGACACTAGAGTGTTTAAAACAAGAATTATTCAAATATTAATCCTTTAACTCGTTTGTTTCTGTACGCCGACAAAGGCGTCAAAGCAGCAAATTTAGTGGCATGAAATTCACCGTTTCAAATAAACTGCTCGCTTAACAAATGAAGGCATCTCTCCAGGCCATGGGCATTGAGCTAATCTCCTTGCTACACGTTTAATCAGTTGGATGTTTTAGACGAATAAAGGAACAACGTTTGTAGCCCAGGGGCTTTTGGATTTCCCAAATCACAGCGAAGCAAATGCTGGGCCCCACAGCGTTATCCTGGGGCAATAGCTTAAACCCACAGTTCATCGGTCTTGTAGCAGTATTCCGCACTTTATGGCCTTTTAATCACAGGGGAGGCGAGCGAAATCATCCTTGTCGGTTCATACATTTATATGATTATCTAAAGGGAAACAAGGTTATATTATCAAAGCTTAAATACCCGCCCAAGGCATTGCAGTACACTGAAATTCAGCGATTAAAGCAAGACAAACGATCAACCTCATAATGGACCTTGCACTTCCCTCCGGTGTCATAAATGCATCCAATCTAAGAATGTACTTTTTTGACTAAATAAATAGAGGCTTTTCGACCCCAGCCTTAAAATCGACACTTATTTACTGACTGACAGTATTCCTATGGTATTTTTGATATCAAGTGAAATTAATTAGGGTTTTTTCTTTTTATTCTGTTACATTAATTTTAGAAGTTGGAGCTGAATTTAATTTCCACATTTTGGCCTATTACTTATATGCATCCTTTTTACCAAATGTGTCTTGATTAGCTTAACAATTTACGCACAGTGTGTTGGTATTTTGGTTATCTTATTGATTTTGATAGCACTGTTTAGATGAAGGTAATTTCTTCGTTTTCAAAAGGAAATACATTTCTAAAATAAAATGAATACATTTGATCGTAATAAAACCTTACTTTTAGATTGACCCAAGATTTACTTTTAAAATAACTAAGCACGTAGAAATGGCCAAAATAAATAAACTTTAAACAGGTTATTTGCATTGGTCTAGAATAAAATTATTCTCTCTCACTCTTCTTTTTCTCTGTGAAATGCAAGACACCCGGAATTGTACTCTTAGTGCAACTGCCAAAAAAGATCAATAAAATAAAATCAATAAGTAAATATTTTTTCAGTATTAACAATACGTCCAAACACGCACCGTCCACTCTGGAGCAGTGTATCGGTGGGTTGGAAAAGGCAACTTTGTTTAAATAGCAATGGTGATGTAAACATTGTTGAAAGCACTTATAAGGATTTACACGAGCCGAAGTAGTTAACCAAATTGCGACGTGCTTTGCGGGAGTGTAGTTCTAAAGAAGGACACGTGCCATATTTGAGCTACCTGTGAAAGTAAACAGGTAAACACGAGGACATGGCTCTTGAAGTGAAGTATGGGCACTTAGCCTGTGCACATTTACCTCTATCGTTGCCGAACTCCTCGCTCGAGTTGTTCAAATAAGCGAGCTGCCGCACAGCGCGCTCCAGCAGCGATGCTTCCGTCATCTGTTAATGAGTGCAGTGTGGTAGTGACGCAAGCCTGGCTTTGCTAAAACATCTTTGGTTTATGGTCATAAACAAGGATGTATTTTTTCTAGAACCTGTAGCCAACGAAATTCACATGGAAAAACAAAACAGCTATTTTCGTTTGTTCATTTGTGAGTTTTTTTTTAAGTTTGCTGAAGATAAATACGTCTATTATTTTTCATCCATGAATTGATTTCCAGGCTAAGGACAGTGCGTGTGTGTCTGTGCGGATTTATTCCCGCGATAGAGCTGAAGAGTGACCTTGCTTAAGCGCTCAGTGTTCGACTTTGCTCCAGCCCCGGCCAGTTCAATGCTGCCATTGTCCTGCATATGTCTCTGCATGATTAATTTCAACAAAAAAACTGCTCAAGCTTTTACATTTTGGGTAACTCATTAGACAAACAGAAACGGTTAAAAAAAGCATGGTAAGTCCTTCTTTTTAAGTATCTGCTGGGTTTTATTATGTTTGTATATTAGTAAAATTGCCATATTATTCTAAATCGAATTATTATTAGTAGTAGTAGTAGTTGTATAAATGGTAGTAGTAGTAGTAAGCATTTATTTATGTTGGGAGGAAAGAAAAAAGGAAAGGCGAGAGAAGAAATTAAGGACTTTTCTAAATATTGTAGAGGAGCTCAGAAATGAATGAAGAGACAGTCCATTGAATGCAGTTGAATGCCATGACAACTAGGAACAACCTCAGATTTATTCCAAACAGTTAGAACGTATTGTACACGGGCGTCAATCATCTATTATTTTGGCCCTTAAATAAATGCAAAAACTGTGGCTGGACAAAAGCTTCCAACAGGAGCCGGACATTTGTCTACATTTCCTCCATTGTCTGCAGCTTAGCAATCGGTTTGTATTTGTGTTTGCCCGGGCTCGACCACCCAGGATGAGCAGAGGACTGGCTCAAAACGTGCAACATTGTCACCCACATCACATACTAGATAGGAGGCTCACAGGCAAAAAAAATCCGTAAAGCGGGAGGGGTAAAAACCGAGAGAAAAACGTCAACAATAACGCTTTACTTTTCTATGAGAGAGAGCACCAAGAGTGAAGATGGAGACTAATAATAATAAATAAAAAAAAAGGCAAAGTGGGAGAGTCTGCTTCAGCTCTCAAAATAATTCATATAATATTTTAAAGAAACATGAGAACACGAATATTTTTTTGTAATTACGTTAAATAATAATAATATTTCTTCTTATTATGTGTTTCTGTCTTATTTTGACGACTTAATCATGTCCAGCGAAACCTCTTCATCTTAATCCTTAACTAAAATATTGACCTAATAGGTTAACATAAATTATCCTTTTACCAGCTGATATGGGCATAGTTAGTGGAAAAAACAACATAAGCAGTAAAACAAACTTTTTGTAGCCATCGTCTTTCAGTTTTACCTTTACAGCCTGGTCACATTTATTTTTAATCGATGTGTCATGCACGGTTTGCTAAAACGAACTTTTAAGTTGTCTGCACGGTGTATGAAGCTACTTGGAGGTCCTTTGTATGTAAATAGGGTGTAAAAAGGCCCTCCCCGTCTTTGTAATTAATTGACACGTTATACCACTCATCATGTTGTGAAGCACCAATGGTATAGGCTCGGATCTCCCCAAAACCCACAATTTCACATCGGCAAACACTGTCTTCATCCACTTGACTCCCAAGACCCGCCCACACGTGGCCAACCTTTTGCGTTTTTAATGCTTTTTCACTGCAGGTTCATGTGTTGAGACCAACCTTATATGGACTGATCAGTCCGGTAATGGCTTATTTCCCCCTAACACCCAGCTGTAGAGCAATATCCATAACGCAAGTATAGTTCCTCAGTCTCGTTCGCGCTTTTCCTGGACTAACAGAACTGATTCCTCTGCTACTTGTCTCAGGCGATGCTTGTCCACCGAGCCCCATGACTTGCCTTAACTGTGCTACGAGCTGAAACGCCACTGTTTTTTTTCCATCAAACTGCGTTTGTGCTCTTGTGATTTTTCCCTTTTAAACAGCGGATTGTCAGAGTGGTGAAGCAACTTTTCGTCAGTAACTGCACCCGCCGCCCCAGAACATGTCGTTGACCAACGCAAAGACAGGCTTTTCGGTGAAGGACATTTTGGACCTCCCTGACACGAATGATGAGGAAGGATCTATCACTGGTACTGAGGAGGATACGGAGGGATCGGAGCCGACTAAAACACCAGGAGTGCTGGTGCAAAGTCCGCATCAAAGCCTACCGTTAAAAAACCCATTTTATGATAACGCTGACAATCCTTACACCAGGTGGCTCGCAACCACAGACAGCATTCAATACTCATGTAAGTATGGCTTGAGAATTTCGATTTAACCTAATTTCTAATCTTTATTGGTGATTCATGCAAAATGATTTGTTTCACGTAGTTGTATTTTTTTTTTAGATTTTATTCACATTTCGTGCATTGATTGTTTTGCTATAACTCCCAGTGCTGTTTTTTAAATAATATATTTTATAATGCCAATTGAACATTTTATTCTTGACGAAATAATTGTACTTGGATTTGTAATTCATTAGAAATAAGAAAGAATCACAGTGCTTATATGTATGTGCATTTGAGTTGTTTTGAGGGTTTTTTTTAAATCATTACTATAAAAGTATATTGTATAATTAATCGGGTGAAATCAGCCAGGACTGAGCGACCTTAAATAGAATAAAATAAATACCTGAAATATTTAAGGTCCCATAGTTTACTTCACATGAAAAAAAGGTCCCGAGGAATATTAAACAACAATTTTGCTTTTCTGAACTACCTTTTAGCGTCTGGATTGTGACCACAATTAGAAAAAATAATAATGATTATGATGATTAATAATGATTTTTAAATCTGCAAAACGTTTAAGGAATCATACATTGTTTTTGTACAGCACTAAAGAATTTAAGGTAGTTTTGTGTTCTTAATAGGGTCAAATAACTATAATAACACTCAACTCTTCCACCTCGCAGTGCATGGTCTTTCTGCGTCCTCTCAAGACTCATCTGCGAAATCTCCCGAGCCGTCGGCGGACGAGTCGCCCGACAACGACAAAGAAACTTCGAGTAGCGGCAGCGACTCCGGTAAGAAGCGCAAACGGCGTGTGCTTTTCTCCAAAGCACAGACCTACGAGCTGGAGCGCCGTTTTCGGCAGCAGCGCTACCTTTCAGCGCCTGAACGGGAGCACCTGGCCAGCCTGATCCGCCTCACGCCCACTCAGGTGAAGATCTGGTTCCAGAACCACCGTTATAAAATGAAACGGGCGCGCGCCGAGAAAGGTATGGAAGTCAGCCACCTGCCGTCCCCTCGGCGCGTGGCCGTACCAGTGTTAGTCAGAGACGGCAAACCGTGCCACGCACTAAAAACCCAGGACCTGGCAGCCACATTTCAGGCGGGGATCCCGTTCACAGCGTACAGTGCGCAATCACTTCAGCACATGCAGTATAACGCGCACTACAGTGCCGCCACCACACCGCACTTCCCTACGGCGCACCACTTGGTGCAAACGCAGCAATGGACCTGGTGAAGCCCTATTGACTATTTTAATAGCGAAGTGTTTCAGAGACCTAGTTAGGGATGTTTTTCCCAAACGAAAATGAAAGACTGATTTTCGCAGCTTATCCATCCTTGCCGTTTCGTTTTGGGGCGGGTGTGTGCACAGTGTTTACATTTGTTTTCTTCTGGAAACCGGTTCCAGCCTCTACTTCCCCCAAGATCTGAGATGTTAAAACTCTGGTGATTTTTTTTTTTTGTAAAATATGATTGTGTGTTGTAGAAATGTTTTCATTTTTGTCCTTCGTGTCATAAGCACGTATAAGACCACTTTATAATTATAGAAGATTTTATTTCTTGCTTTTACAATGAACCGAAAATATTTATGGCCATGAATAAAACATTGGCAACTTTTAGCTTATTTGATATGGTTTATTTTCTTTGTAAATATCTGTGGTAATTGTATGCAATGCAGATACATGGGCGCTAATTATAAAGACATAGTGCGATATTTAGGGAAACTTGGAGAATGGAAAATGCTAAATGCATTGATTAAAAAACCCCGAATTCTAAAATAATTCTTTTAATAAAATGCTGTGTTTCAGATTTCTTCGCGTTTGGTTGCCTTTGCTTAATTTTATAAATTGGCTGCCTGGTAAAGTAGTGTACGTTTCATTACTTTTATGAAGGGATTCCTTCGTAAACGAAAACAAACGAATTGCTATTTGAAGGTTTTAAAAATATATATTTTAGGTAAGATCGCATGGATATCTATACATTTGCTTTGTTCTATATTCATAAACGGCATTAAATGGCCTTAGTTTTCTAACTTTAAATGCATGGTCTCTTCAGCAATAAGAAGGCTAAAGTCACTTCTGAAATGCGGGTAAAAATCCACTTACTTAATATAAGAGGGCTTCAGGCACTAAGCAGCCCTTTATTCACACTCTGACTTCCATTAAGCCAGCGCGGTGATCCACAACTTCATGTTGAAATGGCCAATCTACTAAAAAAAAGTGTTTATTTTGGAGACACCATAGAGTTACTAACACAAAGTCTGATCTTAATTTAAAACTAAATAGTCAAAATAAGAAATAGCTGTAAGTGCAGAATGTTGAATTTCGTAAATGTTCTTAAATGTCTTAAACAGTTTTACAAATGTAGAAAGCAGAACATGATTTTCATGAAAATACCCAAAATTTACTTATACAATTTGATTGTAATATAAAAAGTCTGGTGATGTCGGGACGTGTCGTAAAAGCAGTTAAAACTGTAGCTCGTATCCTCCCTAATGATGCTCTAGTATTATTCTTTATTACTTGTTGGTAATCTCATACAGTCACAACTCATTTATGCATGTATTTTCCTCGCATACAGCAACATATGTCATTGAAATCCTCACTATCATTAAACAAACTTCAGAATTGACACACATTGTTAATTATTTACAGGGCTCCATCTCAAGGGACCAGAGCTTTTCCTAACAAACTGATGCGGACAAAATTAGGTTTTATTGTGCGCTAAATCGTAAAGCCAGACTGCTTTTGGTGGTGTTTTCTCCCAAAAGTTGATACCAATTTAAAAGACAGCGTTAATACACGAGAAATCTTATTTGAAAACAAAATATTGCAAACAAATGTAATTCTCAGTTATTGCTAGTTGTCGCTTAATTACATTGTTTGAAAGTACATTTCAACAAATTACCAATGCTTGAAGCTGACATATCCTTAAAATTAGAATATAGTTTAAAACTTAACTTTATTTTTACATTTCTTTTTACAAAAAAGCCTCTAAAAAGACGTTTGCAAGATGAACTGACTACATACGGTATTTGAATGTGTATTAAAACATACCCTTGGCTGTGGATAAAATGAGGGTAATGTTACCTTAGACATAAATTACATTTTAAAATTACATTTTACAAATCCCTATGAAGTTACATGTGCTCAATTGTTTCTCTTTTGCCTCCTCAATGTCCACATTTTAAACCTTACAGAACTCAAATGTTACGATTTAATTTAAATATTTATGGCCACTTGATGGACAAAGAGAACATTTAAGTTTGTGAAAAGTATTTTTGTGAAATTACATTTATGTTTAGTATTAAACGCTTGTCTGGCGGTCAAGTGTTAGCCAGTGTGACAGAGAAGTCTGTCGTTACACAATATACTGTACTAGCCAGAAAAGAGCACAAAAGCATGATCGGATGTTGTCGATGTTAGAGGCGTGCATTTTAACAGGGGAAGTGTTATTCTTTGTTGGGTGGAGAGTCAGAGATAGTGTGTATGTGTCTCGAAGTTTCTTGGTGCTATTCAGACCCTTTATCTCGAGCAGTGCATCCCAAGCTAGATACAAGCTTGTTTCTTCTCTCTCACTCTTTTTGTGAGCCTGTCTGTTGGTGCCATTGTGGTCCTTGTTGTACACGTTCCCTTCCATATGGGCAGCTGGGCCCAAGAGAACAGAAAGAGATCTTTCACAAAACCCAAATTGTGTCCGGCTTTCAAACACCGCATTGTTGTCTCAAAGAAAAACGAATTAAAAATTCGAGCTATATCTATTCTGGAAAGGGCCAAAGCTATTCACAGATAACAGGCAGTCCTTCTTCCTTGATATAGCACTGCTAACAACAGTTCTCTCTTTCCCTTTAGCCTCCCCCATCAACTGACCGTTGAAAAAAAGAGGATTATTATCTGTTCTGCAAAGTCTGTGGTGAAGCACATACTTTGCTAAAACAGACTAAAACTACGTTAAAACTGCACATTTTAATTACTTCTTGTAATTGAACATGTCGGTTGTTGAAACACTTGTCGATGTAGAACAAATTACTTAATTCAAACTGCATATTCAATTTGGACACCTTTACATCCTAACCCATGCACTTAATGCCAACTTAAAAATGTACTCCCTCCCCAATTATATATATATATATATATATATATAAATAATAATTGTGTACGATGTTTATGCTTGATAATTTACACAATCTCTTTATAATAGTTAACGAAGTAAAGCCTGTATGCATAATTTAACGAATTCGAGCGCATGCAGAGTTTTAATTGTATTTTAGCTGGTCCTTATTGTTTGCCAACACAGCCAACTTTTAGGTTTTTGGGGACGTGATAGTTGATCTAAATCAGAGTAAAGAAAGGTCCAAAGAAACGAAAGAAAATCTTTGAGATTAATGACGTTAACAAACTCGAATTTTGTGACTATTGTTATAAAATAAGCAAGAACAGAAAATAAATTCAAATGTACGTTTACTTAATGACAATTTAGTTATTTAATCACTGGTTAACACAGCCGAAGGGATGGGTTTTAGATTGCATCCGTTGATTTGAAGGTCTTTGTTATTGAATCGCTGTGGTTGCTTCATATAAAGTTGAATATCGTGGAGAACGACGATGAACGAAAGAAAGGTTGGGTCAAAGAATCATGTTATAAAGTACCACAGGACAGCTCATAACGGAGCAGGTCAAGCCATTCTAAAGGGAAAAAGAATCCAGCTCCGCCGTGACATTGCTTTTGAAACATTGTATTTATCCGACATTGGTCTCGGTTACAGAATCTTTGTACCAAAAGGACACAACACTTCATGGATAACGCCAACAGGAGAGCGCTTAACCCAACCTGAAGATAATACAATTTCATGCTAAAATTGATTTTAGGAAGCACATTCATTGGGTTTTTGGAATCGTGACAATTTGCTCAGCAAAATAGATATTTCTTTTCAGTACCAAATTAACTATCGTTTTCACGTTTACAATAAGAGAGCCTTTGTTTTTTTGTTTTTTTTTTAAGTAATGTATTATTTTATTGCCTTTCTGAAGATCCAGGTTAGATTCACTCCACCGTCAAGGATCAGCTTTACTGCGCTGGTGAGAAATGAACCACAAGATGGCGACAAAGTCCTTCGTAACAAAGCAACTTCACGCAACACTCGGTGTTTATTCAGACCTAAAGTTTGGGCAAACGTCTTTGTCTTTTAAAATGGTATTTTAGGTTATATTTCACATTACATTTACACAATTTTATTTTTAAGTTGTCAAATGTGACAAGCTTAAAGCACACTCAATAGTTATATTAATGTCCCGTGACTATAAACGCGCATTGTGTTAAGTGCGCGTTGGAGAGCATTTCATTTAGGTCTAGCCGGAGCATTGATGAACCACAGAGTGGCGCACTTGGCTCACGAAAAATCAAGCTCATTCATGCTTAAGACTTCTCGCTGATTTGAACACGTATCCAAAGAAAGGAGCTCCTTAAAACGAAAAAAAAAGTTAATATAATAAATGAACATAATACAATGTCTTTTTTCCCTTGGATTGCGGTTAGATCATTGTCCCAATTTTACATCGTATCGAACAAAGTGGGTTTAACACTGATTGCTTTTAATAAGGTTCTGCAATTACACTTCATTTAGGACTGTGCAAAATATATTGTTTTCACCTATATAAAAAAACCACCCATTTACCCAGGATTGGGTTGCTACAGGAAACTCCGGTTTCGTCTCACATTCACAAGGCATGCAAGCTAGTTCAATTGGAGATGTAAACATGAACTGTTTAAACGTGTAACATTGTAAATACATCGAGCAGATGCAGGGTGGCGCATGTGTCACACTGCGGATCTACAACAGGTTCGGTCTATTTTTTAATTATTATAACGATAAATTTGCACTTTGCTTTTATGGTTGCATGTTGGTTGTGTCCATGACACTTAGTACTTGGATCGCAAACGGAAAATATAACATTTTATCTGAAAATTCTAATGTATATACACTTACTAATATTATATGGTAGTCATTTAACCAGTCCTGTGGCAGTAGGGCATGCCACAAAAATTGGTTACATTGGTCAAGAACAAAAAATTCTAACAAATAAAAAAAAATGTTTCATTTAGGGACACTAATTAACTGAAGACCTTTACCTGTAGTATGGTTGTTGGTATCCATTGTATTATGGATTTGGATGCATATCAGTCACCATTTTTGTACACTTGAAGATGTAGTGTAGTTCTGCGGCTCACTGATCAGGTTAGAGTAAGGATTCTCACTTGGGCCACTATGAAGAAGAGATTCGAAGACCCCCTTGCCATGGTATTTCTTATTAGTGTTTCTATGCTTTCAATAAGAATTACTTCAGATATCGTCTTCAAGAAACCGCCTTCTCGCTCATGGTAATTTCAAGGAAACAAAGCAATATATTGACATTGGCTGTTTATGTTTCATGTGGTGCTTTACTTTTCTACTAGTTTCATCACCTGGGTGTACTTCACCGAGGTCTGCATTAACATGAGTTCCAATTTGTTGACCTTTGTGCTTTTGAGAATGCAACATAGGCTAAGGTAGTTTGAAAGAGATGTATAATAAATCCCAAAATATTTGCAACAATCTAATGGCTCGATTTTCCAGTCCCATCACATGGGAATATTCTTACTCTTCAAACAAACAGATTCAAGCGGCCAAATTACTTAAATAACCATTTTAACTAATATGATGAGCAGAAATGCTTTACAGGATCCTCAAAGCATAACATTTTAACAGCTAGAACATTCATTAGGTTACACTTCAATCAACCAAGTGAATCTGAAGCTAAAGCAGACTGGCCTTATCCAGTGGAAACATTTAAAGACGGTGTCCAATTTGAGTATTCCAGCCAAAATTATACACCCCTCTATGTCCACAATTTTCCATCGTATAATGTTATAATCATTCAAAGTACACCCTTAAGTGTTTTTTTTTTACTTTTCAGTTTAGCTAATGTCAAGTGTACATTTTGTTTTGATCTTTGCTTATGATGATATTGCTAGAACAGCCAGTTATTACTTTGAAGTATGGCTGTGGAAATTTGTGCCCATTTAGTAAAAACGTGTGTATGGCTAGGCCCTAATGTTGGTCAATAATGACTCTTTTGATGTTAGCAAGGCTGGGGGGGGGGACTCATGCTGGACCTTTTTAAAAGGGATTTTTGTAAAACAATATTTCATTCATGTCATTATTGACCTTACTTCAGTCATGCCTTAATGGGAAATGGTATTCCCTAAACTATTGCGATCAGTTACATTTAATTTATATTATTGACTTTTGACTTAAAAATCACTCAAATGGAATAGTGGGATTTTCCACTGCACACCAGCAGTCTCTGCTTCCCAATTCGAATCTCGGTGTTGCTGTTTAGGCTAGGTGCCACCCTAGCCACTAGGACACTCAAATCAGTTTATTGTAGCGCTGGTCCCCAGCCCAGATAAATAAGAAGGTTGTGTCAGGAAAGGAATCAAGCATAAAAACAAAGCCAAATCAATGTAGAAGACCTAATGTGCGTAACCAATGGGAAATGAAAGGCTTGTCCCACTTTTGTACATATAATTGTTTTAACCGCATAAATAATGTAATTTCAAATATTTTTTACAACAAGTAAGTAACAATTGTACATCTTAAATAATAACACTTAAATTGTTTCTATTATATTAAATGCATTTATTTAAATCGTGGCTACAAGTAAAATAAAAAAACATTTTGTTCTGTTCAAGAATGCAGTTATTCTGGGAGCTTATTCCCAAATCAAGGAAAAATATTTACTGGACAGTGTGCCATTGCATAACGCAAAACCCATTCACTTATTGGAAATACTTCAAAAGT